>JAGYYJ010001017.1:0-67664 GCA_019671005.1 Hibiscus mutabilis
TTCCATTAATGGCCCTAAATTTTAGAGATTATGCCTCAGTTTGGTGGAAATCATTACAGCAAAATAGGTGTCTCAATGGAGAAACCGAGATAAGATCTTGGAAAGAACTTAAGAAAGTCACGAGACAGCGATTCGTTCCCATCCATTATCAACAACAAGAATCATCTTTTATTATAATCGAATCAACACCGGTACATCAGACTAATGAACCACCATCAGCGTGCCATGTAGAAAAAAGAGGTGAACACCACACCAGAGACGATGATAGTCCCACAAACCAAGCCATCCGTTCTCACCACGACTCCACTAGGTATTCCTTGCGAGGATGAAAGAGAACAACATGATGCACAATTAGAAAATAAGGTACTTGCATGTTACGAAAGTAAGTGTGATTCTAACCCTTCATTTAATAATTTTCCTATCATTATGTTAGAAACACTTCCTCTTTTACAGAAATTGTATTTTGATGATATTTTTGTGAGTGGAATTGGGTACACGAGTTATTTTATTTGAAAGAGACCGAGAGTCAATAGCCGAGAACAATAAAAGTCCAATTAATGTGAGTGAAAAGAAACAAGAGGTAAAAGTCGATCCATGTCCAAAAGAAAAAGATGAGAAAAATATAAAGAGAGAATTTTTTCAACCTAACCATAACATCCTTGTTTCGAGTGGTTTTGAGTTATTTTTCCAAGACTTTGTTGAACCATTGCGAGGTGCTCAATTAGATAACTCCAGTTATGAAAAAGATTCCTTTGTACTTCCCATTATTTCACGTCCTTCTTTTTTGGCTTGGATTTAAGGACAAATCCCATTGAGGAGGGAAGGGATGATACGTGTCAGGCAAGGCATATGCGAACACTCAAACCCCCTGTGAATGCTCGACAACTTGCAGACATGCGAAGACTCTTTGAATGGAATCTCGATTCAAGGATGAATCCTTTTGAAGAGTGGGGGAATGATACGAACATAAGAGGGGTCAAAATAATCATATTGGAAAAGAAGTTGAAACTGCTTTGCAGTCGAGAAACGTCAGTCAACTTGCAACGTATTTTTGGATGGGATCCAAGCATTTTATAGGTCGACATGTCTTAAAACTTGTCTGACTGTCAATTAGCTTTCCAACGCATCTTCTTGCCTCAATCAGACAACTGGAACTTAAGATACGACTATTTTAGCGAACACAACGCATGCAGAACTTCCTATACAAGATTAATACGGGATTTTTGGATAACTACGAATTTTCAAGATTTTATATGATTCTTTGTAATTTAAATCAATATAGGATTCTGCAATATCTATTAGGATCAAATTTATTTAATTTAACATTTTATTTTTAGCATTTAATTGTTATTAGAAATTACTTATCTCATTAGGAGATTAGATATCAACATTTGTATTTAATTCCAAGTCTAGTAGGACTAGAACTTCTCCAAGGACTATATAAAGGAGGCTTCACCCACATTGTAATTCAGACTTGAATGAATAAAATTTTTTCTCTTTTGTGTTCCAACTTGCAAGAATATTATCTTGTGTTTTAGAAGCAAATCGATTTCAAGTTCTCCGGATTTGTTGTTGAGGATCTTCACACTCCGCTTGCCCATACAATCGCGTATGAGAGGGTGGGTTAGAGCCGCTTGAGGTTGCTTGCTTAGATAATTGCATCTAAGAGGGTGCCAAGGACAACTATCAATTCATCACGCCATCTCCACATATTCAAGCTTCCTTCATTGACGCCACCACCATAAGCAAATACGAATTTTCAAAATTGTTCTTTATTTTGAGTTTATTTTCTTTTTCTTTTATTTAAATCTGCGCTACTCTATCATTTGGTATTAGAGCTGAGACGATTCTTGGAGGATGTTTTGCAGAGACAAACAATGTACAAAACAACCTGACAGTTTGGGTTTTACTTCTCGAGGAAAGCCTCCCTTAACTAAAACAAACTTCAAACTACCTTATTTTTATGGAAATATGATCCTGATGGTTATTGTGATTGGGAATATCACGTTGATCTCCTGTTAGATTTCTTCGGATATCCCGAGAAAGATCAAGTTCCATTAGTGGCCCTAAATTTTAATGATTATTCCTCACTTTGGCGGAAATCATTGTAGCAAAATAGGCGTCTCAATGGAGAAGCCGAGATAAAATCTAGGGCAGAACTCAAGAAAGTCATAAGAGAGCGACTCCTTCCCATCCATTATCAACACACTTTGGCCATCCCAAACTTCAAAATACCTTCGTTTCGAGGTAAGTACGATCCTGATGGTTATTGTAATTGGGAATATCGTGTTGATTGCCTGTTTGATTTCTTTGAATATCATGAGGAAGATCAAGTTCCATTAGTGGCCCTAAATTTCAAAGATTATGCCTCACTTTGGTGGAAATCATTGCGGTGAAATAGGCGTTTCAATGGAGAAGTCGAGATAAGATCTCGGGTAGAACTTAAGAAAGTCATGAGAGAGTGATTTGTTCCCATCCATTATCAACAACAAGAATCCTCTTTTATTGTAGTTGAATCATCACCGGTACATCAGACTAATGAACCACCATTAGTGTGCCATGTAGAAAAAGAGGTGAACACCACACCAGAGACGATGATAGTCCCACAAACTGAGCCATCCGTTCTCACCACGACTCCACAAGGTATTCCCTGCGAGGACGAAGGAGAACAAGATGATACACAATCAAAAAATAAAGTACTTGCATGTTACGAAAGTAAGTGTAATTCTAACCCTTCATTTAATAATTTTCCTATCATTATGTTTGAAACACTTCCTCTTTTACAGAAATTGTATTTTGATGATATTTTTTGTGAGTGGAATCGGGTACTCGAGTTATTTTATTTGAAAAAGACTGAGAGTCAAGAGGTCGAGATCAATAAAAGTCCAATTAATGGCTCAATTAATGTGAGTGAAAAGAAACAAGAGGTAAAAGTTGATCCATGTCCAAAAGAAAAAGACGAGAAAAATATAAAGAGATAATTTCTTCAACCTAACATAACATCCTTAGTTTCGAGTGGTTTTGAGTTATTTTTCCAAGACTTAGTTGAACCATTGTGAGGTGCTCAATTAGATCACTCCACTTATGAAAAAAGATTCCTTTGTACTTCCCATTATTTCTTTTCCTTCTTTTTTTGGCTTGGATTTAAGGACGAATCCCTTTGAGGAGGGAGGGGATGATATGTGTTAGGCAAGGCATATGCGAACACTCAAACCCCCTGCGAACGCTCGACAACTTGTAGACTTGCGAAGACTCTTTGAACGGAAAATCGATTCAAGGATGAATCCTTTTAAAGAGTGGGGGAGTGATACGAGCATGAGAGGGGTCAAAATAATCATCTTGGAAAAGAAGTTGAAACTGCCTTGCAAGTCAGAAACGTCAATCAACTTGCAACGCATTTTTGGATGGGATCCAGGCATTTATGGGTCAACATGTCTGCTTAAAACTTGTCTGGCTGTCAATTAGCTTTCCAACACATCTTTACATGCCTCAATTGGACTGCCAAAACTCAAGATACGTCTATTTTAGCGAACATACCGCATGCAGAACTTCCTATACGAGATTAATACGGGATTTTTGGATAATTACGAATTTTCAAGATTTTATTTGATTCTTTGTAATTTAAATCAATATAGGATTCTGAAATATATATTAGGATTAGATTTATTTAATTAACATTTTATTTTTAGCATTTAATTATTATTAGAAGTTACTTATCTCATTAGAAGATTAGATATAAACTTTTATTTATTGTATTTAATTCCTAAGTTTAGTAGGACTAGAACTTCTCCAAGGCCTATATAAAGGAGGCTTCACCCACATTGTAATTCAGACGTGAATGAATAAAAAAATTTCTCTTTTGAGTTCCAATTAGCAAGAATATTATCTTGTGTTTTAGAAGCAAATCGATTTTCAAGTTCTCCGGATTTGTTGTTGAGGATCTTCACACTCTTGCTTGCCCATACAATTCTGTTTGGGAGGGTGGGTTAGAGCCGCTTGAGGTTGCTTGCTTAGATAATTGCTTCTAAGAGGGTGCCAAGGACAACTATCAATTCATCACGCCATCTCCACATATTCAAGCTTCCTTCATTGACGCCACCACCATAAGCAAATACGAATTTTCAAAATTGTTCTTTATTTTGAGTTTTTTTTCTTTTTCTTTTATTTAAATCTGCGCTACTCTATCATTTGGTATCAGAGCTGAGACGATTCTTGGAGGATGTTTTGTAGAGACAAACTTTGTATAAAACAACTTGACAGTTCGGGTTTTACTTCTCGAGGGAAGCCTCCCTTAACTAAACCAAACTCCAAAATACCTTATTTTTTTATGGAAAGTATGATCTTGATGGTTATTGTGATTGGGAATATTGTGTTGATCGCCTGTTAGATTTCTTCGGATATCCCGAGAACGGTCAAGTTCCATTAGTGGTCCTAAATTTTAATGATTATGCCTCACTTTGGCGGAAATCATTACAGCGAAATATGCGTCTCAATGGAGAAGCCGGGATAAGATCTTGGGCAGAACTCAAGAATGTCATGAGAGAGAGCGATTCCTTCCCGTCCATTATCAACACACTTTGGCCATCCCAAACTTCAAAATACCTTTCTTTTGAGGTAAGTATGATCCTGATGTTTATTGTGATTGAGAATATCGTGTTGACTGCCTGTTTCATTTATTTGATTATCATGAGGAAGATCAAGTTCCATTAGTGGCCCTAAATTTTAAAGATTATCCCAAATTTTAAAGATTTTGGGCAGAACTCAAGAAAGTCATGAGAGAGTGATTTGTTCCCATACATTATCAACAACAAAAATCCTTTTTTATTGTAATCGAATCATCGTCGGTACATCAGACTAATGAACCACCATTAGTATGCCATGTAGAAAAGAGGTGAGCACCACACCAAAGTCGATGATAGTTCCACAAGCCGAACCATCCGTTCTCATCACGACTCCACAAGGTGTTCCGTGCGAGGACGAAGGAGAATAAGATGATGCACAATCAGAAAATAAAGTACTTGTGTGTTACGAAAGTAAGTGTGATTCTAACCCTTCATTTAATAATTTTCCTATCATTATGTTAGAAACACTTCCTCCTAAATAGAAATTGTATTTTGATGGTATTTTTTGAGTGGAATTGAGTACGCGAGTTATTTTATTTGAAAAGGATCGAGAGTTAAGAGGTCGAGAACAGTAAAAGTCCAATTAATGGCCCAATTAATGTAAGTGAAAAAAAACAAGAGGTAAAAGTCGATCCATGTCCAAAAGAAAAGGACGAGAAAAATATAAAGAGAGAATATTTTCAACCTAACCATAAAATCCTTGTTTCGAGTGGTTTTGAGTTATTTTTCCAAGACTTTGTTGAACTATTGCGAGGTGCTCAATTAGATCACTCCACTTATGAAAAATATTCCTTTGTACTTCATGTTATTTCATGTCCTTTTTTCGGGTTGGATTTGAGGATGAATCCCTTTGAGGAAGGAGGGGATGATACGTGTCTACCAAGACACATGCGAACACTCAAACCCCCTGCGAACGCTCGACAACTTGCAGACTTGCGAAGACTCTTTGAATGGAATCCCGATTCAAGGATAAATCCTTTTGAAGAGTGGGGGAATGATACGAGCATGAGAGGGGTCAAAATAATCATCTTGGAAAAGAAGTTGAAACTGTTGTGCAAGTTAGAAACGTTAGCAACTTGCAACGCATTTTTGGATGGGATCCAGGCATTTATGGGTCGACATGTCTTCTTAAAACTTGTTCGGCTGTCAATTAGCTTTCCAACATATCTTTAAATGCCTCAATAGAACAACTAAAACTCAAGATACGTCTATTTTAGCGAAGACATCGGATGCAGAATTTCATATCCGAGATTAATACGAGATTTTTGGATAATTACAAATTTTCAAGGTTTTATTTGATTCTTTGTAATTTAAATCAATATAGGATTATGCAATTTCTATTATGATCATATTTATTTAATTAAGGTTTTATTTTTAGCATTTATTTAGTATTAGAAGTTACTTATCTCATTAGGAGATAAGATTTTAGCATTTATTTATTGTATTTAATTACTAAGTTTAGTAGGATTAGAACTTCTCCAAGGCCTATATAAAGGAGGCTTCACCCACATTGTAATTAAGATTTGAATGAATAAATAAATTTCTCTTTTTAGTTTCAACTTGCAAAAAGATTATCTTATGTTTTAGAAGCAAATCGATTTTCAAGTTCTCTGGGATTTGTTGTTGAGGATCTTCACATTGTTGCTTGCCCATACAATCGCGTTTGGGAGGGTGGGCTAGAGCCGCTTGAGGTTGCTTGCTTAGATAATTGCGTCTAAGAGGGTGCCGAGGACAACTATCAATTCATCAGGCCATCTCCACCTATTCAAGCTTCCTCCATTGATACCACCACCATAAGCAAATCTGAATTTTCAGTTTTGTTCTTTATTTTGGGTTTATTTTCTTTTATTTAAATCTGCACTACTCTATCATTTGGTATCAGAGCTGAGACGATTATTGAAGGATGTTTTGTAGAGACAAACTGCGTGCAAAACAACCTAACAGTTGGGATTTTACTTCTCGAGGAAAGCCTCCCTTAACTAAACCAAACTTCAAAATACCTTATTTTTATAGAAAGTATGATCCTGATGGTTATTGTGATTGGGAATATCGTGATGATCGCATTTTTGATTTCTTTGGATATCCCGAGAAAGATCAAGTTCTATTAGTGGCCCTAAATTTTAATGATTATGCCTCACTTTGGTGGAAATCATTGCAGCAAAATAGGCATCTCAATGGAGAAGCCGAGATAAGATCTTGGCCAGAACTCAAGAAAGTCATGAGAGAGCGATTCGTTCCCATCCATTATCAACAACAAGAATCCTCTTTTATTGTAGTTGAATCATCGCCGGTACATCAGACTAATGAACCACCATCAGTGTGCCATGTAGGAAAGAGGTGAATACCACACCAGAGACGATGATAGTCCCACAAACCGAACCATCCGTTCTCACCACGACTCCACAAGGTATTCCCTGCGAGGACGAAGGAGAACAACATGATGCACAATCAAAAAATAAAGTACTTGCGTGTTACAAAAGTGTGATTCTAACCCTTCATTTAATAATTTTCCTATCATTATGTTAGAAACACTTCCACCTCTATAGAAATTGTATTTTGATGATTTTTTTGTGAGACGAATTGGGTACGCGAGTTATTTTATTTGAAAAAGACCGAGAGTCATGAGGTTGAGAACAATAAAAGTCCAATTAATGGCCCAACTAATGTGAGTGAAAAGAAACAAGAGGTAAAAAAAGTTGATCAATGTCCAAAAGAAAAAAGATGAGAAAAATATAAAAGAGAATTTTCTCAACCTAACCATAACATCCTTGTCTTGAGTGGTTTTGAGTTATTTTTCCAAGACTTTGTTGAACCATTGTGAGGTGCTCAATTAGATCAATCCACTTATGAAAAAGATTCCTTTGTACTTCCCATTATTTCACATCCTTCTTTTTTTTGGCTTGGATTTGAGGACGAATCACTTTTTGAGGATGGAGGGGGTGATACGTGTCGGGCATGGCATATGTGAACACTCAAACCCCTACGAACGCGCTCCACAACTTGCAAACTTGTGAAGACTCTTTGAATGGAATCGATTCAAGGATGAATCCTTTTGAAAGAGGGGGGGAATGATACGAGCATGATAAGGGTCAAAATAACCATCTTGGAAAAGAAGTTAAATTGCTTACAAGTAAAAACGTCAATCAACTTGCAACGCATTTTTGGATGGGATCCAGGCATTTATGGGTTGACATGTCTTCCTAAAACTTGTCCGGCTGTCAATTAGCTTTCCAACACATCTTTAATGCATCAATTGGACAACTGGAACTCAAGATACGTTTGTTTTTAGCGAAGACATCGCATGCAAAAATTCCTATACGAGATAATACATGATTTTTGGATAATTACGAATATTCAAGATTTTATTTGATTCTTTGTAATTTAAATCAATATAGGATTATGGAATATCTATTAGGATTAGATTTATTTAATTAAGATTTTATTTTTAGCTTTTATCTATTATTAGAAGTTACTATCTAATTAGAAGATTAGATTTCAACATTTTTTTATTGTATTTAATTCCTAAGTTTAGTAGGATTAGAACTTTTCCAAGGCCTATATAAAGGAGGCTTCACCCACATTGTAATTCAGATTTGAATGATTAAATAAATTTCTCTTTTGGGTCCAACTTGCAAGAAGATTATCTTGTGTTTTATAAGCAAATCGATTTTCAAGTTCTCCGAGATTTGTTGTTGAGGATCTTCATACTCATGCTTGCCCATACAATCACGTTTAGGAGGGTGGGTTAGAGCCGCTTGAGGTTGCTTGCTTAGATAATTGCGTCTAAGAGGGTGCAGAGGACAACTATCAATTAATCACGCCATTTTCACATATTCAAGCTTCCTCCATTGACGTCACCACCATAAACAAATCTAAATTTTCAGATTTGTTCTTTATTTTGGGTTTATTTCTTTTTTCTTTTATTTAAATCTTTGCTACTCTATCATTTGGTATCAGAGCTGAGACGATTCTTGGAGGATGTTTTGTAGAGACAAATTGCATACAAAACAACTTGAGAGCTCGGGTTTTACTTATCGAGGAAAACCTCCCTTAACTAAACCAAACTTTAAAAATACCTTATTTTTATGGAAAGTATGATTATGATGGTTATTGTGATTGCGAATATCACGTTGATCGCCTGTTTGATTTCTTCAGATATCCCGAGAAAGAACCAGTTCCATTAGTGGCCCTAAATTTTAATGATTATGCCTCACTTTGGTGGAAATTATTGCAGGGAAATATGCATCTCAATGGAGAAGTTGAGATAAGATCTTGGGCAGAACTGAAGAAAGTCATGAGAGAGTGTTTCATTCCCATCCATTATCAACACACTTTGGCCATCCCAAACTTCAAAATACCTTCTTTTCGAGGTAAGTATGATCCTGATGGTTATTGTGATTGAAATATCGTGTTGATTTCTGTTTGATTTCTTTGAATATCACGAGGAATATCAAGTTCCATTAGTGGCCTAAAATTTCAAAGATTATGCCTCACTTTGGTGGAAATCATTTTTAAAGATCTCAATGGAGAAGCCAAGATAAGATCTTGGCCATAACTAAAAAGTCATGAGAGAGCGATTTGTTCCCATCCATTATCAACAACAAAATCCTCTTTTATTGTAGTTGAATCATCGCGGTACATCGGACTAATGAACCACCATTAGTATGCCATGTAGAAAAAGAGGTGAATACCACACCAAAGTCGATGATAGTCCCACAAACCGAACCATCCGTTCTCACCATGACTCACAAGGTATTCCCTTTTAGGACGAAGGAGAACAACATGATGCACAATCAAAAAATAAAGTACTTGCGTGTTACAAAAGTAAGTGTGATTCTAACCCTTCATTTAATAATTTTCCTATCATTATGTTAGAAACACTTCCACCTCTATAGAAATTGTATTTTTGGTGATTTTTTTTTTGAGTGGAATTGAGTACGCGAGTTATTTTATTTGAAAAGACCGAGAGTCAAGAGGTCGAGAAGAAGAACAATAAAAGTCCAATTAATGTGAGTGAAAAAAACAAAGAGTAAAAAGTCGATCCATCCAAAAGAAAAAGAGAAAAATATAAAGAGAATTTTTCTCAACCTAACCATAACATCCTTGTCTTGAGTGGTTTTGAGTTATTTTTCCAGGACTTTGTTGAACCATTGCGAGGTGCTCAATTAGATCAATCCACTTATGAAAAAGATTCCTTTGTACTTCCCGTTATTTCACATCCTTCTTTTTTCGGCTTGGATTTGAGGACGAATCACTTTGAGGATGGAGGGGGTGATACGTGTCAGGCATGGCATATGTGAACACTCAAACCCCCTACGAACGCTCCACAACTTGCAAACTTGCGAAGACTCTTTGAATGGAATCCCGATTCAAGGATGAATCCTTTTGAAGAGTGGGGGAATGATACGAGCATGATAAGGGTCAAAATAACCATCTTGGAAAAGAAGTTGAAGTTGCTTACAAGTAAAAACGTCAGTCAACTTGCAACGCATTTTTGGATGGGATCCAGGCATTTATGGGTTGACATGTCTTCCTAAAACTTGTCCGGCTGTCAATTAGCTTTCCAGCACATCTTTAAACGTGTCAATTGGACAACTAAAACTCAAGATACGTTTGTTTTAGCGAAGACATCGGATGCAAAAATTCTATATCCGAGATAATACATGACTTTTTGGATAATTACGAATATTCAAGATTTTATTTGATTCTTTGTAATTTAAATCAATATAGGATTATGGAATATCTATTAGGATTAGATTTATTTAATTAAGATTTTATTTTTAGCTTTTATCTATTATTAGAAGTTACTATCTAATTAGAAGATTAGATTTCAACATTTTTTTATTGTATTTAATTCCTAAGTTTAGTAGGATTAGAACTTTTCCAAGGCCTATATAAAGGAGGCTTCACCCACATTGTAATTAAGATTTGAATGATTAAATAAATTTCTCTTTTTGTTTCCAACTTGCAAAAAGATTATCTTGTGTTTTATAAGCAAATCGATTTTCAAGTTCTCGAGATTTGTTGTTGAGGATCTTCATACTCATGCTTGCCCATACAATCGCGTTTGGGAGGGTGGGTTAGAGCCGCTTGAGGTTGCTTGCTTAGATAATTGCGTCTAAGAGGGTGCAGAGGACAACTATCAATTAATCACGCCATTTTCACATATTCAAGCTTCCTCCATTAAACAAATCTAAATTTTCAGATTTGTTCTTTATTTTGGGTTTATTTTTTTTTCTTTTATTTAAATCTTTGCTACTCTATCATTTTGGTTCGAGTTAAGGCGATTCTTGGAGGATGTTTTTAGAGACAAATTTTTCTCGGGTTTTATTTCGAGGAAAACCTCCCTTAACTAAACCAAACTTTAAAAATACCTTATTTTTATGGAAAGTATGATTATGATGGTTATTGTGATTGCGAATATCACGTTGAAGGTTTGATTTTTTCATATATCCCGAGAAAGAACAAGTTCCATTAGTGGCCCTAAATTTTAATGATTATGCCTCACTTTGGTGGAAATTATTTGCAGGAAATATGCATCTCAATGGAAAGTTGAGATAAGATCTTGGGCAGAATCAAGAAAGTCATGAGAGAGTGTTTCATTCCCATCTATTATCAACACACTTTGGCCATCCCAAACTTCAAAATACCTTTTTTAGTAAGTATGATCCTGATGGTTATTGTGATTGGAAATATCTTGTTGATTTCTGTTTGATTTCTTTGAATATCACGAGGAATATCAAGTTCCATTAGTGGCCCTAAATTTCAAAGATTATGCCTCACTTTGGTGGAAATCATTGCAAAATAGGCATCTCAATGGAGAAGCCGAGATAAGATCTTGGCCAGAACTCAAGAAAGTCATGAGAGAGCGATTCGTTCCCATCCATTATCAACAACAAGAATCCTCTTTTATTGTAGTTGAATCATCGCCGGTACATCAGACTAATGAACCACCATCAGTGTGCCATGTAGAAAAGAGGTGAATACCACACCAGAGACGATGATAGTCCAACAAACCGAACCACCCGTTCTCACCATGACTCCACAAGGTATTCCCTTTTAGGACGAAGGGGAACAACATGATGCACAGTCAAAAAATAAAGTACTTGCGTGTTACAAAAGTGTGATTCTAACCCTTCATTTAATAATTTTCCTATCATTATGTTAGAAACACTTCCACCTCTATAGAAATTGTATTTTGATGATTTTTTTGTGAGACGAATTGGGTACGCGAGTTATTTTATTTGAAAAAGACCGAGAGTCAAGAGGTTGAGAACAATAAAAGTCCAATTAATGTGAGTGAAAAGAAACAAGAGGTAAAAGTTGATCCATGTCCAAAAGAAAAAGATGAGAAAAATATAAAGAGAATTTTTCTCAACCTAACCATAACATCCTTGTCTTGAGTGGTTTTGAGTTATTTTTCCAGGACTTTGTTGAACCATTGCGAGGTGCTCAATTAGATCAATCCACTTATGAAAAAGATTCCTTTGTACTTCCCATTATTTCACATCCTTCTTTTTTCGGCTTGGATTTGAGGACGAATCACTTTGAGGATGGAGGGGGTGATACGTGTCAGGCATGGCATATGTGAACACTCAAACCCCCTACGAACGCTCCACAACTTGCAAACTTGTGAAGACTCTTTGAATAGAATCCTGATTCAAGGATGAATCCTTTTGAAGAGTTGGGGAATGATACGAGCATGATTAGGGTCAAAATAACCACCTTGGAAAAGAAGTAAATTGCTTGCAAGTAAAAACGTCAGTCAACTTGCAACGTATTTTTGGATGAGATCCAGACATTTATGGGTTGACATGTCTCCCTAAAACTTGTCCGGCTGTCAATTAGCTTTCCAGAACATCTTTAAACGCATCAATCGGACAACTGGAACTCAAGATACGTTTGTTTTAGCGAAGACATCGCATGCAAAAATTCCTATACGAGATTAATACGGGATTTTTGGATAATTACGAATTTTCAAGATTTTATTTGATTCTTTGTAATTTAAATCAATATAGGATTATGGAATATCTATTAGGATTAGATTTATTTAATTAAGATTTTATTTTTAGCTTTTATCTATTATTAGAAGTTACTATCTAATTAGGAGTTTAGATTTCACCATTTTTTATTGTATTTAATTCCTAAGTTTAGTAGGATTAGAACTTCTCCAAGGCCTATATAAAGGAGGCTTCACCCACATTGTAATTCAGATTTGAATGATTAAATAAATTTCTCTTTTGGGTTCCAACTTGCAAGAAGATTATCTTGTGTTTTATAAGCAAATCGATTTTCAAGTTCTCCGAGATTTGTTGTTGAGGATCTTCATACTCCTGCTTGCCCATACAATCGCGTTTAGGAGGGTGGGTTAGAGCGGCTTAAGGTTGCTTGCTTAGATAATTGCGTCTAAGAGGGTGTAGAGGACAACTATCAATTAATCACGCCATTTTCACATATTCAAGCTTCCTCTATTGTTGATGTCACCACCATAAACAAATCTAAATTTTCAGATTTGTTCTTTATTTGGGGTTTATTTCTTTTTTCTTTTATTTAAATCTGTGCTACTCTATCATTTGGTATCAGAGCTGAGACGATTTTTGGAGGATGTTTTGTAGAGACAAACTGCATACAAAACAACTTGAGAGCTCGGGTTTTACTTATCGAGGAAAACCTCCCTTAACTATACCAAACTTTAAAAATACCTTATTTTTATGGAAAGTATGATCATGATGGTTATTGTGATTGGGAATATCGCGTTGATTGCCTGTTTGATTTCTTCAGATATCCCGAGAAAGATCAGGTTCCATTAGTGGCCCTAAATTTTAATGATTATGCCTCACTTTGGTGGAAATTATTGCAGGGAAATATGCATCTCAATGGAGAAGTCGAGATAAGATCTTGGGCAGAACTGAAGAAAGTCATGAGAGAGTGTTTCATTCCCATCCATTATCAACACACTTTGGCCATCCCAAACTTCAAAATACCTTCTTTTCGAGGTAAGTATGATCCTGATGGTTATTGTGATTGGAAATATCGTGTTGATTTCCTGTTTGATTTCTTTGAATATCACGAGGAATATCAAGTTCCATTAGTGGCCCTAAATTTCAAAGATTATGCCTCACTTTGGTGGAAATCATTGCGGCGAAGTAGGCGTCTCAAGGAGAAGCCGAGATAAGATCTTGGCCAGAACTCAAGAAAGTCATGAGAGAGCGATTCGTTCCCATCCATTATCAACAACAAGAATCCTCTTTTATTGTAGTTGAATCATCGCCGGTACATCAGACTAATGAACCACCATCAGTGTGCCATGTAGAAAAGAGGTGAATACCACACCAGAGACGATGATAGTCCCACAAACCGAACCATCCCTTTTAGGACGAAGGAGAACAACATGATGCACAATCAAAAAATAATGTACTTGCGTGTTACAAAAGTAAGTGTGATTCTAACCCTTCATTTAATAATTTTCCTATCATTATGTTAGAAACACTTCCACCTCTATAGAAATTGTATTTTGGTGATTTTTTTGTGAGACGAATTGGGTACGCGAGTTATTTTATTTGACAAAGACCGAGAGTCAAGAGGCTGAGAACAATAAAAGTCCAATTAATGTGAGTGAAAAGAAACAAGAGGTAAAAGTCGATCCATGTCCAAAAGAAAAAGATGAGAAAAATATAAAGAGAATTTTTCTCAACCTAGCCATAACATCCTTGTCTTGAGTGGTTTTGAGTTATTTTTCCAGGACTTTGTTGAACCATTGCGAGGTGCTCAATTAGATCAATCCACTTATGAAAAAGATTCCTTTGTACTTCCCGTTATTTCACATCCTTCTTTTTTCGGCTTGGATTTGAGGACGAATCACTTTGAGGATGGAGGGGGTGATACGTGTCAGGCATGGCATATACGAACACTCAAACCCCCTACGAACGCTTCACAACTTGTAGACTTGCGAAGACTCTTTGAATGGAATCCCGATTCAAGGATGAATCCTTTTGAAGAGTGGGGGAATGATACGAGCATGATAAGGGTCAAAATAACCATCTTGGAAAAGAAGTTGAAGTTGCTTACAAGTAAAAACGTCAGTCAACTTGCAACGCATTTTTGGATGGGATCCAGGCATTTATGGGTTGACATGTCTTCCTAAAACTTGTCCGGCTGTCAATTAGCTTTCCAGCACATCTTTAAACGTGTCAATTGGACAACTGGAACTCAGATGCGTTTGTTTTAGCGAAGACATCGCTTGCAAAAATTCCTATACGAGATAATACATGACTTTTTGGATAATTACGAATATTCAAGATTTTATTTGATTCTTTGTAATTTAAATCAATATAGGATTATGGAATATCTATTAGGATTAGATTTATTTAATTAAGATTTTATTTTTAGCTTTTATCTATTATTAGAAGTTACTATCTAATTAGAAGATTAGATTTCAACATTTTTTTATTGTATTTAATTCCTAAGTTTAGTAGGATTAGAACTTCTCCAAGGCCTATATAAAGGAGGCTTCACCCACATTGTAATTCAGATTTGAATGATTAAATAAATTTCTCTTTTGGGTCCAACTTGCAAGAAGATTATCTTGTGTTTTATAAGCAAATCGATTTTCAAGTTCTCCGAGATTTGTTGTTGAGGATCTTCATACTCATGCTTGCCCATACAATCACGTTTAGGAGGGTGGGTTAGAGCCGCTTGAGGTTGCTTGCTTAGATAATTGCGTCTAAGAGGGTGCAGAGGACAACTATCAATTAATCACGCCATTTTCACATATTCAATCTAAATTTTCAGATTTGTTCTTTATTTTGGGTTTATTTCTTTTTTCTTTTATTTAAATCTTTGCTACTCTATCATTTGGTATCAGAGCTAAGACGATTCTTGGAGGATGTTTTGTAGAGACAAATTGCATACAAAACAACTTGAGAGCTCGGGTTTTACTTATCGAGGAAAACCTCCCTTAACTAAACCAAACTTTAAAAATACCTTATTTTTATGGAAAGTATGATTATGATGGTTATTGTGATTGCGAATATCACGTTGATCGCCTGTTTGATTTCTTCATATATCCCGAGAAAGAACCAGTTCCATTAGTGGCCCTAAATTTTAATGATTATGCCTCACTTTGGTGGAAATTATTGCAGGGAAATATGCATCTCAATGGAGAAGTTGAGATAAGATCTTGGGCAGAACTGAAGAAAGTCATGAGAGAGTGTTTCATTCCCATCTATTATCAACACACTTTGGCCATCCCAAACTTCAAAATACCTTCTTTTCGAGGTAAGTATGATCCTGATGGTTATTGTAATTGGAAATATCGTGTTGATTTCCTGTTTGATTTCTTTGAATATCACGAGGAATATCAAGTTCCATTAGTGGCCCTAAATTTCAAAGATTATGCCTCACTTTGGTGGAAATCATTGCGGCGAAGTAGGCGTCTCAATGGAGAAGCCGAGATAAGATCTTGGCCAGAACTAAAGAAAGTCATGAGAGAGCGATTCGTTCCCATCCATTATCAACAACAAGAATCCTCTTTTATTGTAGTTGAATCATCGCCGGTACATCAGACTAATGAACCACCATCAGTGTGCCATGTAGAAAAGAGGTGAATACCACACCAGAGACGATGATAGTCCCACAAACCGAACCACCCGTTCTCACCATGACTCTACAAGGTATTCCCTTTTAGGACGAAGGAGAACAACATGATGCACAGTCAAAAAATAAAGTACTTGCGTGTTACAAAAGTAAGTGTGATTCTAACCCTTCATTTAATAATTTTCCTATCATTATGTTAGAAACACTTCCACCTCTATAGAAATTGTATTTTGGTGATTTTTTTGTGAGACGAATTGGGTACGCGAGTTATTTTATTTGACAAAGACCGAGAGTCAAGAGGCTGAGAACAATAAAAGTCCAATTAATGTGAGTGAAAAGAAACAAGAGGTAAAAGTCGATCCATGTCCAAAAGAAAAAGATGAGAAAAATATAAAGAGAATTTTTCTCAACCTAACCATAACATCCTTGTCTTGAGTGGTTTTGAGTTATTTTTCCAGGACTTTGTTGAACCATTGCGAGGTGCTCAATTAGATCAATCCACTTATGAAAAAGATTCCTTTGTACTTCCCGTTATTTCACATCCTTCTTTTTTTGGCTTGGATTTGAGGACGAATCACTTTGAGGATGGAGGGGGTGATACGTGTCAGGCATGGCATATGCGAACACTCAAACCCCCTGCGAACGCTCCATAACTTGCAGACTTGCGAAGACTCTTTGAATGGAATCCCGATTCAAGGATGAATCCTTTTGAAGAGTGGGGGAATGATACGAGCATGATAAGGGTCAAAATAACCATCTTGGAAAAGAAGTTGAAGTTGCTTACAAGTAAAAACGTCAGTCAACTTGCAACGCATTTTTGGATGGGATCCAGGCATTTATGGGTTGACATGTCTTTCTAAAACTTGTCCGGCTGTCAATTAGCTTTCCAGCACATCTTTAAACGTGTCAATCAGACAACTGGAACTCAGATACGTTTGTTTTAGCGAAGACGTCGCATGCAAAAAATCTTATACGAGATAATACAGGACTTTTTGGATAATTACGAATTTTCAAGATTTTATTTGATTCTTTGTAATTTAAATCAATATAGGATTATGGAATATCTATTAGGATCAGATTTATTTAATTAAGATTTTATTTTTAGCTTTTATCTATTATTAGAAGTTACTTATCTAATTAGGAGATTAGATTTCACCTTTTTTTATTGTATTTAATTCCTAAATTTAGTAGGTTAGAACTTCTCCAAGGCCTACATAAATGAGGCTTCACCCACATTGTAATCCAGATTTAAATGATTAAATAAATTTCTCTTTTGGGTTCCAACTTGCAAGAAGATTATCTTATGTTTTAGAAGTAAATCGATTTTCAAGTTCTCCGAAATTTGTTGTTGAGGATCTTCATACTCCTGCTTGTCCATACAATCGCGTTTGGGAGGGTGGGTTAGAGCCGCTTGAGGTTGCTTGCTTAGATAATTGCGTTTAAGAGTGTGCGTAGGACAACTATCAATTCATCACGCCATCTCCACATATTCAAACTTCCTCCATTGACGTCACCACCATAAGCAAATCTAAATTTTTAGATTTGTTCTTTATTTTGGGTTTATTTTCTTTTTCTTCTATTTAAATCTGTGCTACTCTATAATTTGGTATCAGAGCTGAGACGATTCTTGGAGGATGTTTTGTAGAGACAAACTACACACAAAACAACATGAGAACTCGGGTTTTACTTCTCGAGGAAAACCTCCCTTAACTAAACCAAACTTTAAAAATACCTTATTTTTATGGAAATTATGATCATGATGGTTATTGTGATTGGGAATATCTCATTAATCGCCTATTTGATTTTCTCAGATATCCCGAGAAAGATAAAGTTCCATTAGTGGCCCTAAATTTTAATGATTATGCCTCACTTTGGTGGAAATCATTGCAGGGAAATAGGCGTCTCAATGGAGAAGCCGAGATAAGATCTTGGGCAGAACTTAAGAAAGTCATGAGAGAGCGATTCGTTCCCATCCATTATCAACACACTTTGGCCATCCCAAACTTCAAAATACCTTCTTTTTGAGGTAAGTATGATCCTGATGGTTATTGTGATTGGAAATATCGTGTTGATTTCCTGTTTGATTTCTTTGAATATCATGAGGAAGATCACTTTGGTGGAAACCATTGCGGCGAAGTAGGCGTCTCAATGGAGAAGCCGAGATAAGATCTTGGGCAGAACTCAAGAAAGTCATGAGAGAGCGATTCCTTCCCATCCATTATCAACAACAAGAATCCTCTTTTATTGTAGTTGAATCATCGCCGGTACATTAGACTAATGAACCACCATCAGTGTGCCATGTAGAAAAGAGGTGAATTGATACATGCATAAGCGGGGTTAAATTACTCATATTGGACAAGAAGCTGAAATTGTTTGATGCAAACAATAATGGCCAAAACAATGCACGCATAGGAGGTAAAAAACGATGCATCTTGGACAAGAAACTGAATTTGTTTGTGAAGTCTGGAAAGTCAGCTAACTTGCGACGAGTTTTTGGATGGGATACAGGCATTTATGGGTCAACATGTCTTCTTAAAACTTGTCCGGCTGCAAATTAGCTTTCCAACGCATCTTGAAACGCCTCAATCGGACATCTGTATCTCAAGATACGTCTATTTTAGCGAAAACAGAGCATGCAAAAATTCCTATACGGGATTATTACGGGATTTTTGGATAATTACGAATTTTCAAGATTTTATTTGATTATATGTAATTTAAATCAATATAGGATTCTGCAATATCTATTAGGATCAGATTTATTTGACTAGGATTTTATTTTTAGCATTTATTTATTATTAGAAGTTACTTATCCAATTAGGAGATTAGATTTTAGCATTTATTTATTGTATTTAATTCCTAAGTTTAGTAGGATTAAAACTTCTCCATGGCCTATATAAAGGAGACTTCACCCACATTGTAATTCAGATTTCATTGATTAATAAAAAGTTCTCTTTGGAGATTTTAGTATTCTTTGAGTTTGCAAGTGCTCGGTAAACTTGTCTAGAAGCCATCTTCAACATAAGATCATCGAGTTCTTGTGAGGGAGATCATCTTCACACTCTTGCTTGCCTAGGTAATTGCATCTAGGAGGGTGGGTTACAGCCGCTTGAGGTTGCTTGCTTAGATAATTGCGTCTAAGAGGGTGCCGAAGACAAAACAACTATCAATTCATCACGCCATCTCCACATATTCAAGCTTCCTCCATTGACGCCGCCGCCACCACCATCAGTGTGCCATGTAGAAAAGAGGTGAATACCACACCAGAGACGATGATAGTCCCACAAACCGAACCATCCGTTCTCACCATGACTCTACAAGGTATTCCCTTTTAGGACGAAGGAGAACAACATGATGCACAATCAAAAAATAAAGTACTTTCGTGTTACAAAAGTAAGTGTGATTCTAACCCTTCATTTAATAGTTTTCCTATCATTATGTTAGAAACACTTCCACCTCTATAGAAATTGTATTTTGGTGATTTTTTGTGAGACGAATTGGGTACGCGAGTTATTTTATTTGAAAAAGACCGAGAGTCAAGAGGCTGAGAACAATAAAAGTCCAATTAATGTGAGTGAAAAGAAACAATAGGTAAAAGTCGATCCATGTCCAAAAGAAAAAGATGAGAAAAATATAAAGAGAATTTTTCTCAACCTAACCATAACATCCTTGTCTTGAGTGGTTTTGAGTTATTTTTCCAGGACTTTGTTG
This sequence comes from Hibiscus mutabilis, assembly GCA_019671005.1. Classification (NCBI taxonomy): domain Eukaryota; kingdom Viridiplantae; phylum Streptophyta; class Magnoliopsida; order Malvales; family Malvaceae; genus Hibiscus; species Hibiscus mutabilis. The sequence continues at coordinate 19,926 of JAGYYJ010001017.1, forward strand.
AACCATTGCGAGGTGCTCAATTAGATCAATCCACTTATGAAAAAGATTCCTTTGTACTTCCAGTTATTTCACATCCTTCTTTCTTCAGCTTGGGTTTGAGGACGAATCACTTTGAGGATGGAGGGGGTGATACGTGTCAAGCATGGCATATGTGAACACTCAAACCCCCTGCGAACGTTCCACAACTTGCAGACTTGCGAAGACTCTTTAAATGGAATCTCGATTCAAGGATGAATCCTTTTGAAGAGTTGGGGAATGATACGAGCATGATAAGGGTCAAAATAACCATCTTGGAAAAGAAGTTGAAATTTCTTACAAGTAAAAACGTCAGTCAACTTGCAACGCATTTTTGGATGAGATCTAGGCATTTATGGGTTGACATGTCTTCCTAAAACTTGTCCGGCTGTCAATTTAGCTTTCCAGGACATCTTTAAACGTGTCAATCGGACAACTGGAACTCAGATACGTCTGTTTTAGCGAAGACATCGCATGCAAAAATTCCTATACGAGATAATACAGGACTTTTTGGATAATTACGAATTTTCAAGATTTTATTTGATTCTTTGTAATTTAAATCAATATAGGATTATGGAATATCTATTAGGATCAGATTTATTTAATTAAGATTTTATTTTTAGCTTTTATCTATTATTAGAAGTTACTTATCTAATTAGGAGATTAGATTTCACCTTTTTTTATTGTATTTAATTCCTAAATTTAGTAGGATTAGAACTTCTCTAAGGCCTATATAAATGAGGCTTCACCCACATTGTAATCCAGATTTGAATGATTAAATAAATTTCTCTTTTGGGTTCCAACTTGCAAGAAGATTATCTTGTGTTTTAGAAGCAAATCAATTTTCAAGTTCTCCGAAATTTGTTGTTGAGGATCTTCATACTCCTGCTTGTCCATACAATCGCGTTTGGGAGGGTGGGTTAGATACGCTTGAGGTTGCTTGCTTAGATAATTGCGTCTAAGAGTGTGCGGAGGACAACTATCAATTCATCACGCCATCTCCACATATTCAAGCTTCCTCTATTGACGTCACCACCATAAGCAAATCTAAATTTTCAAATTTGTTCTTTATTTTGAGTTTATTTTCTTTTTCTTTTATTTAAATCTGTGCTACTCTATAATTTGGTATAAGAGTTGAGACGATTCTTGTAGGATGTTTTGAAGAGACAAACTACACACAAAACAACTTGAGAACTCGGGTTTTACTTTTCGAGGAAAACCTCCCTTAACTAAACCAAACTTTAAAAATACCTTATTTTTATGGAAAGTATGATCGTGATGGTTATTGTGATTGGGAATATCTCATTAATCGCCTATTTGATTTTGTCGGATATCCCGAGAAAGATAAAGTTCCATTAGTGGCCCTAAATTTTAATGATTATGCCTCACTTTGGTGGAAATCATTGCAGCAAAATAGGCGTCTCAATGGAGAAGCCGAGATAAGATCTTGGGCAGAACTTAAGAAAGACATGAGCGAGCGATTCCTTTCCATCCATTATCAACACACTTTGGCCATCCCAAACTTCAAAATACCTTCTTTTCGAGGTAAGTATGATCCTGGTGGTTATTGTGATTAGGAATATCGTGTTAATTGCATGTTTGATTTCTTTGAATATCATGAGGAAGATCAAGTTCTATTAGTAGCCCTAAATTTCAAAGATTATGCCTCACTTTGGTGGAAACCATTGCGGCGAAGTAGGCATCTCAATGGACAAGCCGAGATAAGATCTTGGGCAGAACTCAAGAAAGTCATGAGAGAGCGATTCGTTCCCATCCATTATCAACAACAAGAATCCTCTTTTATTGTAGTTGAATCATCGCCGGTACATCAAACTAATGAACCACCATCAGTGATACGAGCATGAGAGGGGTCAAAATAATCATCTTGGAAAAGAAGTTGAAACTGCTTTGCAAGTCAGAAACATCAGTCAACTTGCGAAGCATTTTTGGATGCGATCCAGGCATTTATGGGTCAACATGTCTTCTTAAAACTTGTCCGGCTGCAAATTATCTTTCCAACGCATCTTGAAACGCCTCAATCGGAAATCTGTATCTCAAGATACGTCTATTTTAGCGAAGACAGCGCATGCAGAAATTCCTATACGGGATTAATACGGGATTTTTGAATAATTACGAATTTTCAAGATTTTATTTAATTATTTGTAATTTAAATCAATATAGGATTCTGCAATATCTATCAGGATCATATTTATTTAATTAGGATTTTATTTTTAGCATTTATTTATTATTAGAAGTTACTTATCTAATTAGGAGATTAGATTTTAGCATTTATTTATTATATTTAATTCTTAAGTTTAGTAGGATTAGAACTTCTCCATGGCCTATATAAAGGAGGCTTCACCCACATTGTAATTCAGATTTGAATGATTAAATAAAATTCTCTTTTGAGTTCCAACTTGCAAGAACATTATCTTATGTTTTAGAAGCAAATCGATTTTCAAGTTCTCCGAGATTTGTTGTTGAGGATCTTCACACTCCTGCTTGCCCATACAAAAGCGTTTGGGAGGGTGGGTTAGAGCCGCTTGAGGTTGCTTGCTTAGATAATTGCGTCTAAGAGGGTGCCGAGGACAACTATCAATTCATCACGCCATCTCCACATATTCAAGCTTCCTCAATTGACGGCACCACCATAAGCAAATCTGAATTTTAGATTTGTTCTTTATTTTGGTTTATTTTGTTTTTCTGTTTATTCGAATTTGCGCTACTCCATCATTTGGTATCGGATTCAGGTCGTTCTTGAGGATGTCATTGAGCAACGTATTGGATTTTACCCTTTTGGGGACTCGATGTCATTATTGTTGTCGACTAGATCATTCAGGGTATGGTTGTCCAAATAAGTTTTATTTTCAAGAAAAAATTTTGAGAGATATGTTGTGCAATTCATGTCTTCTAATGATATTGAAATCCGTGATCCGAGCATGATCAAGAAATTTGTTCTTCTAAAGAACATGAGGAAGACGATACCATCGAGAGCTTAACCTTGCCTATTGATGAGGAAGAAATTATAAGTAGTGTGTTTGTTTCCAGTGACGAGCCTACTATTCCGATTCAAGATGATCATCAAACGACAAACACCGACGAAGGTACCTTACAATCAAAAGGTATAATTGAATGTTTTCAGAATTCTATTTATGCTTATTCCTCTTTTAGCATTAATAACAATTTTGAAGACGAGAATGAGTTACTTTGCGACTAAAAGAACAATCGTGATGATCCCAATGAGAAGGAACTTGTAAATTACATCGCAAAAAGAGACTCTGCAAAAGGATCCTTCAAGACGTCTTATCTTCTATGGTACTTTGATGAACTTCCTCTATTTACCGATCTAGATTCGAGGGTGAATCTTTTTGAGGAGTGGGGGAATGATACGAGCATGAGAGGGATCAAAATAATCAATTTGGAAAAGAAGTTGAAACTGCTTTGCTAGTCAGAAACATCAGTCAACTTGCGAAGCACTTTTAGATGGTATCCAGGCATTTATGGGTCAACATGTCTTCTTAAAACTTGTTCGCCTGCAAATTATCTTTCCAACGCATCTTGAAACGCCTCAATCGGACATCTGTATCTCAAGATACGTCTATTTTAGCGAAGACAGCGCATGCAGAAATTCCTATACGGGATTAATACGGGATTTTTGGATAATTACGAATTTTCAAGATTTTATTTGATTATTTGTAATTTAAATCAATATAGAATTTTGCAATATCTATCAGGATCAGATTTATTTAATTAGGATTTTATTTTTAGCATTTATTTATTATTAGAAGTTACTTATCTAATTAGGAGATTAGATTTTAGCATTTATTTATTGTATTTAATTCCTAAGTTTAGTAGGATTAGAACTTCTCCATGGCCTATATAAAGGAGGCTTCACCCACATTGAAATTCAGATTTGAATGATTAAATAAAATTCTCTTTTTGAGTTCCAACTTGCAAGAACATTATCTTATGTTTTAGAAGCAAATCGATTTTCAAGTTCTCCGGGATTTTGTTGTTGAGGATCTTCACACTCCTGCTTGCCCATACAAAAGCGTTTGGGAGGCTGGGTTAGAGCCGCTTGAGGTTGCTTGCTTAGATAATTACGTCTAAGAGGGTGCCGAGGACAACTATTAATTCATCACGCCATCTCCACATATTCAAGCTTCCTCCATTGACGCCACCACCATAAGCAAATCTGAATTTTTATATTTTTTTCTTTATTTTGGTTTATTTTGTTTTTCTTTTCCAAGATGATTATTTTGACCCCTGTCATGCTCGTATCAATCAGTGTGCCATGCAGAAAAAGAGGTGAACACCACACTAGAGACGATGATAGTCCCACAATTCGAACCATCTGTTCTCACCACTACTCCACAAGCTATTTCGTGCGAGGACGAAGGAGTACAACATGATGCACAATCAGAAAGTAAAGTACTTGCGTGTTATGAAAGTAAGTGTGATTCTAAACCCTTCATTTAATAATTTCCTATCATTATGTTAGAGAAACACTTCCACCTCTATAGAAATTGTATTTTGATGATATTTTTGTGAGAGGAATTGGGTATGCGAGTTATTTTATTTGAAAAAGACCGAGAGTCAAGAGGCTGAGAACAATAAAAGTCCAATTAATGGCCCAATTAATGTGAGTGAAAAGAAAAAATAGGTAAAAGTCGATCCATATCCAAAAGAAAAAGATGAGAAAAATATAAAGAGAGAATTTTTTCATCCTAACCATAACATCCTTGTTTCGAGTGGTTTTAAGTTATTTTTCCAGGACTTTATTGAACCATTGCGAGGTGCTCAATTAGATCACTCCACTTATGACAAAGATTCCTTTGTACTTCCCGTTATTTCACGTCCTTTTTTTCGGCTTGGATTTAAGGACGATTCCCTTTGAGGAGGGAGAGGATGATACATGTTAGGCAAGGCATACGCGAACACTCAACCCCCCTGTGAATGCTCGACAACTTGCGGACTTGCGAAGACTCTTTGAATGGAATCCTGATTCGAGGACAAATCCTTTTGAAGAGTGGGGGAATGACAAGAGCAATGATAGGGATCAAAATAATCATCTTGAAAAAGAAGTTGAAATTGCTTTGCAAGTCAGAAACGTCAGTCAACTTGCGACATATTTTTGGATGAGATCCAAACATTTACGTGATAGAGGCTTGCCGTGGATGTGAGAAAATTCAATTTGATGGCTTGGAAGCAAACCTAGGGCTTAAGACTCGAACAAGGAAGTTAGGCGCAAATCTAAAAATTCAAGAGAAACTAGTTGGGGGTTTCTTGAAAATTTCAGAATTAAAGCTGGAAAATTAAAGAAACATGGTGAATATGATAGATTAGTTGATGAATAATAAGATTATAGTTAAAGATATTGAAAAAGATAAAGAAAAAATAGGTAAAACAAATATGAAAAATTCCATATTTGTTTATGGAATTATGGAAGATTGTGTGAAGGTTGAAGGTAAAGATGGCTTGCAATTTATTGTTGTTTTGTCCTCCGCACCCTCTTATACGCAATTATCTAAGCAAGCAACCTCAAGCGGCTCTAACCTACCCTTCCAAACACAATTTTATGGGCAAGCAAGAGTGTGAAGATCCTCAACAACAAATCTCGAAGAACTTGAAAATCGATTTCCTTATAAAACACAAGGTAATCTACTTACAAGTTGGAACTCAAAAGAGAACTTTATTTAATCATTCAAATCTGAAAAATAAAGAAGAAAGTATCATCCTTTTATAGATGAAGTATGACTTTAACCTAAAGCTAAGAATGAATAAAATAAACAAAGAAATATGGTCCATTAAATTGGACTTGATCTAACGGCTTAAGAGAAGGGTGGCTGGTTACTAAAGTATATAAAACCCTAAAACATAATTTAAATGTTAATAATTAGGTTGGGCTAAGTCTAATTCGTCCAAAAGCTTTATAAATGAGCTTTTGGGCTGAATTTACAAAATCCCGTAGTTAAACCTATATCCAGTTTTCTGCTTGCTCAGTCTTCAGTAAAATGAAGCATCTTGAGCTTTTGATGTCCGATTGATGCGTTTCAAGATGCGTTAGAAAGGTAACTGAATGACAGCCAATTTTTTAGAGACAACTCGACCTAGAAATGCGTGGATCCCATCCGAAAATTCGTCTCAAGTCGGCTGATGCTCCAGCTTTGCAAAACAATTTCAGTTTTCTTATCTAAAATGCATCTCTTCACACCTCCTAAGCAGGGATCATTTTGGACCTTGTTGTTTGCATCGAACAACTTCAACTTCTTGTCCAATATGAGTAATTTGATCGCGCTCATGCATGTATCATTATGGGTCGACATTTCTTCTTAAAACTTGTCTGGCTATCAATTAGCTTTCCAACGCATCTTGAAACACCTCCATCGAACAATTGGAACTCAAGATACATCTATTTTAGCAAAGACAACGCATGCTGAAATTCCTATACGAGATTAATACGGAATTTTTGGATAATTACAAATTTTTATGATGTTATTTGATTATTTGTAATTTAAATTAATATAGGATTATGCAATGTCTATTAGGATCAGATTTTTTAATTAAGATTTTATTTTTAGCATTTATTTATTATTAGAAGTTACTTATCTTAGGAGATTAGATTTCATCATTTATTTATTGTATGTAATTCCTAAGTTTAGTAGGATTAGAACTTCTCCAAGGCCTATATAAAAGAGGCTCCACCCACATTGTAATTCAAATTTGAATGATTAAATAAACTTCTCTTTTGAGTTCCAACTTGCAAGAAGATTATCTTGTGTTTTAGAAGCAAATCGATTTTCAAGTTCTTTGGGATTTATTGTTGAAAATCTTCACACTCCTACTTACCCACACAATTAGGTTTGGGAGGGTGGACGCTTGAGGTTGCTTGCTTAGATAATTGCTTCTAAGAGGGTGCCGAGGACAACTATCAATTCATCATGCCATCTCCACATATTCAAACTTCCTCCATTGACGCTACCACCATAAGCAAATCTGAATTTTCAGATTTGTTTTTTATTTTGGGTTTGTTTTCTTTTATTTAAATCTGCGCTACTCTATCATATAAAATACTTGATAAGTCGATAAAGTTCTTGAAAAGAACAAAGATTGAGAGAAACCCTACAAAGAAAGAAATATATTAATCTGAGTTGTGTTTTACAAATGAAATCCAAAGCCCTATTTATAGTTGTTTAAAGGGCATGGCCGAAAAGGCCTCTAACTAATCAAATAACCATTCGGTTAAACTCATAACTCCCTCCAAAGTTGTTTAACTATTCGGCTACTTGGTGTCTCCCTCCAATCTAAAATTGCAGCCCATTTTAGAGATTTCCCTCCAAGAATTGGCGCAACTTTATGTTCCTCCAAGGGTGATAGGCATGTCTCCTGGGAGGGAACATGTCCCTTGAGGTGTTGAGCTGTTGTTGGAAGCTTGAGCTGAGATGAGCTGGTCGAGCTAGCCTTGAGCTTAAATGAGCTGGTTTGAGATGACGAATCTTGCACTCCTTCATTTTGAGCTTCCACAAGCTACCTTTGAGCTAGGTGAGCTGATTGGAGCTGATTGGAGCTGGTTGAAGCTTGTTTAGGCTGAACCGAATTTGATTGAGCTAGAATAAGCTAGAATGATATGAACGTCAATGGCAAAGACCCAGAGAAGTACCCAGGTGGCCCCATTACTCGAGCAAGGGTCAAGGAGTTCCAAGCAGCCATGGAAAATATGTTTACATCAAGCTTGGGACGTGAGAAAGAAGAAATAATAAGGGAGGAACACTTTACTTTGCTTATGCATGAATTTGCATGAGTATTTAAAGTTTGCATAACATTCATTGCATTCAATAAACATGTTGTTCATTAAAGCATGCGTTGCATTTAAACATGTAGTTCATTTAGTTATACACTTCATTTAACTAAGTAGTTCATTGATTAAACTAGTTCATTCAAGATTATTAGTTCATTGAATAAAGTTAGTTCATTAATTAAACTAGTTCATTCATCAAACTAGCTCATTTATTAAACTAACTCTTAATTGTTTACATGCATGTTTTCAATTAAAGATTGAATAAAGTTTACCTTTGTGTCTAGGTGCATGAGGGAAGATGAACGGTTTTACAGATGCAAGAATATCAGCAGAATGTCTTCCAATTCTGGATGCGATACAGACGTGTTTGGATCCAGAAATCAATTGGACGTTATTCCTCCATCTCTTAGCTTTCCAATGCCTTTTGAATCACCTCAATCCGATATCGGGAGCTTGAGATACGAATGATTTATCAAGACAGTGCAGGCTGAAATTTTTATTACGGGAATTTTATGCATGGATGATTTGAATGAATTTGAGCCAAGGAAGAGTTCTTTCATCTTCTACCAAGAGACAAGCAATTGATGGCCATCTTAATTCAGCAAATTCAAGGCATTCAAGGTTGATGTTATCACCATTCAAGTGGGGTTTCAAAATTCATTGAGGAGACATGAAATGAAGGCTGGATGAAACTCACCTTTTATGACATTCAAGTCATATTAATCAGCTTGGAAGATGAAGAGTTGCACTTAAACTGGACAGCAAGGATGTCTACATTCATCCTTGTCCACATTCATCCCCTTTCTCTTCATATGATAGCAAAACAAGGCAGCCCAAGAGTCCTTCTTAATTTGGACGAAAATATGACTAAATTCAACCTCAATTTGTCTAAACTAATCAGCTTTGAAGGTGAGAAGAAAGGACAAAGCATTCATGTGTATTCAAGTGCATTAAGATGAGCATTCATCTTTCTTGTAACACCTTTTCATATTCTGCCTACTTCTACTATAAATAGGCATCTTTAGGATCATTGTAAGACACACTTTGAATATATAAAACATCTTTGAAAGATTGCTTTCATTCTTGTTCTCTTGTGGAACTTTATCGGCTTCAAGTTAGTCTTGTAGTCTTCATCCATTTCCCTTTTGTTATAGCGTTGGTTCCTAGCTCATCTATAGCTAGTGGGTCACGTTCCATATCCTACCACTTCATTTCCACTTTATTATATTGCTGGTTCCTAACTCTTTATAGTTAGGGGTCACAATCCATCCTTTGAATTTCTTCATCTTAACGCCAACACCCCATCATCTTCACCTACATTTTCATCTTTTATTTTTTTCCTTCCATAATCACAACTATCACTCTTCCTACACCCGTTCTACATATCTTTCATCCCATTATTTCTATTTCTTATTTATCTATTTCTACTTACATTATTGTTTGAGTAATTTCAGAATACATTCAAAGCATCTGCAGAGTTCTTACTAGAATCACGATCGGGCATTCACATATATGATTCAAAACTCATAGTCGAGATCATATCATTTGGTATCGAGCCTAGACGATTCAGTAAAGCGTATTATTTTCTCTCTCCGGGTTAGTAAAAAAATCAAAAAAAAAATCTTAAAGAGGGAGGGAGCAGTCTATTCTTGTTTAAAAAAAATTACAATACATCATTTCTTATTGCTGAATTACAAATTCCTTTACCTATTCTTAGTAATTCTTTCTTTTTGAAGCCATTATCCTTTTATTATTCATCATTCTCCTACCAAGCTAGAATTGTTTCAGCCGAAGTCCACGAGACACTTGTAAGCCTTGAGGAAGTTCCCAAAAGGACTTGAAAATAAAGCACACAGTGGTAAAAGGCATGAGTGTGCATTAAGGGGAAAAGCCTAACCCGAGTGAAACACGAGTGTGAGTGCATTTTCTTTGGAGTGGAAAGGTGAGATTTTGTGTTAGTAAGGTTTAATTTCTTTTGTTTCTTTATCTAACATGTCACAAAGATCTGGTCATAGTGGTGAAGGAGTTCCCAATTTGCAAAATCAGGCTATGCTTCAAGCAATGGCCAAAATGATCCAAGAGCAATTGGAGCCCCTAATTGAGCGAATAGACCAGCTTGAAATTTCACAAGCTAATCGGGGTAATGAGGAGCATCTGAAGAAGTTGAAGTAGATGATGTGCAAGATCAAGTATCCCAACATAGCATGGTACAACAAGGCAGAGAGCTCGACCACGAGTAGGCGATAATCTCAGCAACATCAAGATTACCATTCCTCCTTTTCAAGGAAGAACGGATCCTGAAACCTATCTTGCATGGGAAAAGAAGGTTGAGCACATTTTTGAGTGCCATAACTATTGAGCTTAAAAAGTAAAACTCGCTGCCATTGAGTTTACGGATTATGCACTAATATGGTGGGATCAATTGACATCAAGTAGGAGACGCAATGGAGAACATCCTATCACTACATGGGATGAAATGAAAGCGGTGATGCGAAGGCGATTCATTCCAACCCACTACCATCGAGTTATTCAACCGTCTTCAAAATCTTTCACAAGGTAACCGAAGTGTTGAAGATTACTACAAAGAGATGGAGGTGTCCATGATTCGAGCCAACATCGACGAGGATCGAGAAGCCACAATGGCAAGATTCCTAGCGGGACTAAATCCGGACATTGCGAACGTGGTCGAGTTGCAACATTATGTGGAGATGGAAGACATGGTGCATATGGCCATGAAAGTGGAAAAACAGCTCAAAAGAAAGGGTGCCCACGATCTTATGGGAGTTCAACATCAAAATGGGGGCAAAGTTCATACAAGAAGACTCCTCCAATACCGTCCCACGAAAAAGGAGGACCACCGAAAGGAAGTAAGCCCATTGCGAAACCAGCAAGGGTAAGACTACCGCTACTCCAAATCGTTCCGTGACATACAATGTTTTAAGTGTTTGGGGCGTGGACACATTGCAAGCCAATGTCCGAACCGCAACACCATGCTTCTTCGAGATGATGGAGAAGTTGAATCGGAACAAGAAGAGGATGAGAATGAAGATGTTGCCATCGAAGAAGAAGAATTAGAGTATGGCGTGGAAGGAGAGGTTCTTGTTGTCAAAAGAAGCCTAAACGTACAATCCGTTGGAGGAAATGAACAACGAGAAAATATCTTCCATACTCGTTGCCATGTTGGAGGAAAGGTATGCTTTGTTATTATTGATGGTGGTAGTTGCACTAATGTTGCTAGTACCTTAATGGTAGATACACTTGGCTTGGCAACAACAAAGCATCCACAACCTTATAAGCTACAATGGCTCAACGATGGAGGAGAACTCAAGGTGACCAAACAAGTTCGAATTGTTTTCTCTATTGGGAAGTACAAAGACGAGGTATTATGCGATGTCGTTCCAATGCACGCAAGCCATTTATTACTTGGAAGGCCTTGGCAATTTGATAGGCGAGTGATCCATGACGGGTATACCAACCGGTATACGTTCACCCATGAAGCAAAGAAGATCACTTTAGCCCCACTTTCTCCAAAACAAATACATGAAGACCAAATTTTATTGAGAGGAAAAATTGAAAAAAGCCAAAGAGAGAGAGACCAAAATGGAGGTAAAAGCAAAGGAGTGTGATCAAAATGAAGGAAGCACTTGTGCTCATGTACAAGGAAAATTTCTTGAATACTAACTACCTTGATCAAAATTTGCCTGCTTTTGTTGTGTCTTTATTGCAGGAGTTTGATGACCTATTTCAGAGGAAATACCAAGTGGGCTGCCACCTATTCGTGGCATAGAACATCAAATAGACTTTGTTCCCTGAGAGCCGTCATTCCAAACCGACCAGCGTGCATCAAGCAACCCCGAAGAAACTAAGGAGTTGCAAAGGCAAGTATCTGAGTTGATGTCAAAAGGCTACGTGAGGGAAAGCCTTAGCCCATGTGCCGTGCGGTTCTACTTGTGCCAAAGAAGAATGGAACTTGGCGCATGTGTGTGGACTGCCGAGCGGTAAACAAAATTACGGTAAAGTATCGTCACCCTATTCCTCGCTTAGATGACATGTTAGATGAGCTTAGTGGTTCTAACCTCTTTTCCAAGATTGATCTTAAAAGTGGTTACCACCAAATACGAATGCGGGAAGGTGATGAGTGGAAAACAGCATTCAAAACTAAGCAAGGCCTTTATGAGTGGTTGGTTATGCCTTTTGGCTTAACTAATGCTCCAAGCACGTTTATGAGGTTAATGAATCATGTTCTTAGGCCATTCTTGGGTAAGTTTTGTGTGGTTTACTTTGATGACATTCTAATCTATAGTAAAACCATGGAAGAACATGTTCAACATTTAAGGTCAGTTTTGCTAGTTTTGAGGAAGGAAAAACTGTTTGCTAACTTACAAAAATGTACATTTTGTCTTGACAGGGTTGTTTTCCTAGGTTTCGTTGTGAGTTCTGAAGGCTTGGAGGTGGACAAAGAGAAGGTTAAAGCCATTGAAGAGTGGCCACGACCAGCAAGCATTTCTCAAGTTAGGAGCTTCCATGGACTTGCAAGTTTTTATCGAAGATTCGTCCCCAACTTCAGCACCATAGCCGCCCACTAACAAGTGTTATTAAGAAGAATTCTAAATTCTTTTGGGGGAAGATCAAGAGAAGTCCTTTAATAGCATTAAAGATTGTTTAATACATGCCCCTTTACTTGCTCTACCTGATTTTAATCTAACTTTTGAAATTGAATGTGATGCATCAGGTGTAGGAATTGGAGCAGTTTTGTCTCAAGGTGGACGTCCTATAGCCTATTTCGGTGAAAAATTAAGTGGAGCTACGCTTAATTACCCTACCTATGACAAGGAGATGTATGCTCTTGTGAGGGCAATGGAAACATGGCAACATTACCTTTGGCCTAAGGAGTTCATCATTCACACTGATCATGAGGCATTGAAACATATCCAGGGGCAGCATAAACTCAACAAAAGGCATGCCAAATGGGTGGAGTTTCTTGAAACTTTCCCATATGTTATCAAGTACAAGAAAGGTAAGGAGAATATAGTTGCCGATGCATTGTCACGGAGGTATATTCTTTTAAACACTTTGGAATCTAAGTTATTGGGTTTTGTTTTTATTAAAGACTTTATATGTCTCGACGATTGATTTTGGAGAGATTTACAAAGCTTGTGAGAAAAGGTCAATTGAAAAATACTATAAGCATGATGGTTTCCTATTTAAGGAAGGAAGACTATGCATCCTCAAGGTTCCATGCGTGAATTGCTAACTAAGGAAGCTCATGGAGGAGGATTAATGGGACATTTTGGGATAGCAAAGACTTTGGCTATACTTCAAGAGCACCTATATTGGCCTAAAATGAAACGAGATGTGGAGAGGTTGTGTGAGCGATGCATCACTTGTAGGAAGGCCAAATCTAAAGTCATGCCACATGGACTTTACACACCACTACCCATACCGGAAGCACCATGGATGGATATTTCAATGGATTTTGTGCTAGGGCTTCCACGTACCAAGAATAACAAAGATTCCATCTTTGTAGTTGTGGATAGATTCTCCAAAATGGCTCATTTCATTCCTGTAACAAAACTAATGATGCCTCACATATTGCTACTTTGTTTTTCAGGGAAATCTTAAGGTTACATGGCATACCAAGAACTATTGTGTCCGATCGGGATGTGAAGTTCTTAAGTCACTTTTGGAGAGCCCTATGGAGTAAGATTGGTACTAAGTTACTATTCTCCACCACTTGCCACCCTCAAACGGATGGCCAAACTGAAGTGGTGAACCGAGTACTTTCTATGTTACTTGATCCATCATTAGGAAGAATTTGAAAACATGGGAGGAGAGTTTACCACATGGAGTTTGCATACAACCGTTCGATCCATAGTACTACTGTGGCGACGCCTTTTGAAGTGGTGTATGGATTCAATCCATTAACACCGATAGACTTGTTACCATTACCCGCTGATCAAATTGTGAATAAAGATGGACTTAATAAAGCTGAATTTGTTAAGAAGCTTCATCAACAAGTACGGGAGAACATTGAAAAACGAACCAAGCAATATGAGCAGCAAGCAAATAAGGGTCGTAAAGCGAATTTCCTTTGAGCCAGGGGATTGGGTGTGGCTGCACATGAGGAAAGAAAGGTTCGGCTCAACGAAAGTCCAAATTAATGCCTCGGGAGATGGACCATTCCAAATAGTCAAGAAGATCAATGACAATGCCTATCAATTAGATCTTCCAGGTGAGTTTAATGTTAGTGCAACCTTCAATGTTGCTGACCTATCTCCTTATGATGTAGATGACGATTTGGGGACAAATCGCCTTAAAGAGGGAGGGACTGATATGAACGTCAATGGCAAAGACCGAGAGAAGTACCCAGGTGGCCCCATTACTCGAGCAAGGGTCAAGGAGTTCCAAGCAGCCATGGAAAATATGTTTACATCAAGCTTGGGACGTGAGAAAGAAGAAATAATAAAGGAGGAACACTTTACTTTGCTTATGCATGAATTTGCATGAGTATTTAAAGTTTGCATAACATTCATTGCATTCAATAAACATGTTGTTCATTAAAGCATGCGTTGCATTTAAACATGTAGTTCATTTAGTTATACACTTCATTTAACTAAGTAGTTCATTGATTAAACTAGTTCATTCAAGATTATTAGTTCATTGAATAAAGTTAGTTCATTAATTAAACTAGTTCATTCATCAAACTAGCTCATTTATTAAACTAACTCTTAATTGTTTACATGCATGTTTTCAATTAAAGATTGAATAAAGTTTACCTTTGTGTCTAGGTGCATGAGGGAAGATGAACGGTTTTACAGATGCAAGAATATCAGCAGAATGTCTTCCAATTCTGGATGCGATACAGACGTGTTTGGATCCAGAAATCAATTGGACGTTATTCCTCCATCTCTTAGCTTTCCAATGCCTTTTGAATCACCTCAATCCGATATCGGGAGCTTGAGATACGAATGATTTATCAAGACAGTGCAGGCTGAAATTTTTTTATTACGGGAATTTTATGCATGGATGATTTGAATGAATTTGAGCCAAGGAAGAGTTCTTTCATCTTCTACCAAGAGACAAGCAATTGATGGCCATCTTAATTCAGCAAATTCAAGGCATTCAAGGTTGATGTTATCACCATTCAAGTGGGGTTTCAAAATTCATTGAGGAGACATGAAATGAAGGCTGGATGAAACTCACCTTTTTATGACATTCAAGTCATATTAATCAGCTTGGAAGATGAAGAGTTGCACTTAAACTGGACAGCAAGGATGTCTACATTCATCCTTGTCCACATTCATCCCCTTTCTCTTCATATGATAGCAAAACAAGGCAGCCCAAGAGTCCTTCTTAATTTGGACGAAAATATGACTAAATTCAACCTCAATTTGTCTAAACTAATCAGCTTTGAAGATGAGAAGAAAGGACAAAGCATTCATGTGTATTCAAGTGCATTAAGATGAGCATTCATCTTTCTTGTAACACCTTTTCATATTCTGCCTACTTCTACTATAAATAGGCATCTTTAGGATCATTGTAAGACACACTTTGAATATATAAAACATCTTTGAAAGATTGCTTTCATTCTTGTTCTCTTGTGGAACTTTATCGGCTTCAAGTTAGTCTTGTAGTCTTCATCCATTTCCCTTTTGTTATAGCGTTGGTTCCTAGCTCATCTATAGCTAGTGGGTCACGTTCCATATCCTACCACTTCATTTCCACTTTATTATATTGCTGGTTCCTAACTCTTTATAGTTAGGGGGTCACAATCCATCCTTTGAATTTCTTCATCTTAACGCCAACACCCCATCATCTTCACCTACATTTTCATCTTTTATTTTTTTTCCTTCCATAATCACAACTATCACTCTTCCTACACCCCTTCTACATATCTTTCATCCCATTATTTCTATTTCTTATTTATCTATTTCTACTTACATTATTGTTTGAGTAATTTCAGAATACATTCAAAGCACTGCAGAGTTCTTACTAGAATCACGATCGGGCATTCACATATATGATTCAAAACTCATAGTCGAGATCATATCATAGAATGAGCTACCCTTTGATAGTCCCTTTGAATGCCTAAGCTGAATATGACCTGTAAACAATGCAAACAAAACATAATGAATACTTATAATAGGAAATAAGAAATAAGCTAAGTATAAGTATAATATAAAGATGTGGAACATAGGTTATGCATGAATATCATACACTATGCAAATGAATGATAACATATGATAATTCAAGTGCATCCTAATATGCAAAAGAATGCTTATAACAATATTTAATGCATAAATAAGATAATAAAAGATAAAAGTAAGGTTTCCCTTAGAATCAATCTTGATGTCCATCAATGGTGTCAACAAGTCATGGAGATAGTTGGTGCTAATTAGGATCACATCATCCCCATTCTTTAAAGCTATTTCTCCTCAAATCGATAAATGGTTTGAAACGGCATTAGGTGGATGTTTGAATGGCCAACTCCTCCTTTTCCCTCGTTAATGGACAGTCACCTTCAAGA
Source organism: Hibiscus mutabilis (assembly GCA_019671005.1). Classification (NCBI taxonomy): domain Eukaryota; kingdom Viridiplantae; phylum Streptophyta; class Magnoliopsida; order Malvales; family Malvaceae; genus Hibiscus; species Hibiscus mutabilis. The sequence continues at coordinate 36,266 of JAGYYJ010001017.1, forward strand.
AATGCCTCCTTTGAATAGTCATCTTCAAGAAACATGTCCTTTGGAACTTCAAGGGACACAACTTTTGAATCATCAAGGGACACATCTTCTGGAATGTCAAAGAACACATCTGTTGGTCCTCCACAAGTCATGTTTCTTGGATCATCATCTTGAAGAGATATGTCCTTTGGGATAACCTTCCTTTTGTTTCCTTGCATTTTTTGGTGTAGATCCCTTTCGAACTTATGTCTTCTTTCATTTCCTATAGTTATAACCAAATTAGTAGAAAAGAAAATTTGATTTAAAAGAGTAGAGAAAACAAACCCATTAATGCGTATGGACGGTGGCTGGTGTTTGATGTACTCCATAGGAAGCGTTATTGATTCATCAAAACATGAATGTTGCTAGATCATTGCCATGACTGGAATTGCTCTTGGAATGTCTTTTGAGGCCTTCTCTTTAACATCCCGCAATAATGAAAATCAAAAATAGAAGGAAAAGAATTGTTAGTGTCAAATAAAATCTAATCTTCTTTCTCCTTTTCTCCTTCACACTCATTTTCAATTCCAATTTCTTTTTGTGTTTCTTTTTCAATCTCAACTTCTTTTTCTTCTTCAAATTTTTCAATCTTCACCATGGCCTCAAGGCTATTTTTCAAGAGAAATTGATCCTCCCTCACTTGGCTCAGTGTTAAAGGTGCGAAGGTAATCTTCTTGCCTTCATATGGGAAAGAGTATTAGTTGGTGAATTGATACATGCATGGAAGGGCTGGAAAGATGCATTGAAGACAAGAAGTTGAAACTATTTTCTAAGTCTGGAAAATTAGTTGACTTGAGGCGACTTTTTGAATGGGATCCAGGCATTTCTGGGTTGTGTTATCTAAGAATTGACCATCATTCAGTTACCTTTTGAACGCATCTTGAAATGCATCATTCCGATGTCTGGAACTCAAGATACGTTCATTTTACTGAAGACTACACATGCAGAAAACTGGATACAAGATTATTATGGGATTTTGTAAAATAATGCCCAAAAACTAACATATAAAGCTTTGGACGAATTAAACATAACTCAATGTATTTCTTATCATTTAGATTGATGCTTTTAGGGTTTTATATACTTTAGGAGCCAACCACTCTTCTCCCAAGCCGTTAGATCAAGTCCAATTTAATGGACCAGATTTCTTTTTTTTATTTTATTCATTCTTAGCTTTAGGTTAAAGCCATCTTTCATCTATAAAAGGATGATGATTTCTTCTTTGTTTTTCATATTTTCATTGATAAATAAAAAGTTCTCTTTTGAGATTTTAGTACTTTGAATACGTGTTTGCAAGTGTTCGGTAAACTTGTCTAGAAGCCATCTTTAATGTTTTCAACCGGGTTGATTGTTACTGATCTTCACACTCAGGGTTGCCTATCTAATTGCGGGTAGGAGGGTCAATTTTAAGCCATATCACAAAGGATGCCTAGTTAATTGCAACTAGGAGGGTTCCGCGGGACATCTATCAATTCACAAGCCATCTTCATCTTCTACATTCAACTCCAATAACGCCATCTCCATAAACAAAGCTGGAAAAATTCAGACTTGTTTTATCTATCCTTTACATTATCTTTTTCAATCTTTTTACTTTTATTCTTATTATTCATGTACTAATCCTTCATCTTGCCTTTGTTTCTCTAAATTACCAGCCTTAAATCTGAAATTTTCAAGAAACTCCCAACATGTTTCTCTTGAAATTTCAGATTTGTGGCTAACTTCCTTGTTTGAGTCTAAAGCCCTCGGTTTGCTTCCAAGTAACCAAACTGAAGGTTCCCACGTGCCAAGGTAGCTCCTATCATTTGGTATCAGATTGGGCTGATTCTTGGGCAAATTTTTGACGTTTTGGGTGAAAAATTCAAAAAGAGAAAAATTCAAAAACCAAACGAACTAATTTTAGCTGAAATTTTCCAGATCAAATCTACACCATTTTAGGAGTCACCACACAAAATTTCAGAATTTTTTGACATCGAGAACACCTCGAACAAGGTGGATCAAGTTGTTGTAAATTTCAGTGTTTTTCGGGTTTTCTGATTTTCTTTCATTCTTAACTATTAGTTTTCCTTTGTTTTAGCTTTTTTTTATTCTTATACATCTTCTAACACCTTATTTCTTGTGTTAGTAGAAATTTAAAAGTTGTATAAATTCCTTCTTCCTTGCAACTCAATTCAATTGGTGTCATGCCGCTCTTTGGACTCTTAGAACCTTTGTTTGGAGTGAATACCGGTGAGGATTTGGTTCGTTTTTCTTTCTTTTGTGAAATTTCAAGATGTGTTACACTTGTCGCACTAAACCTTCTTTGGCTATACCAACTGATAGAGTAACGCAATTGTGGATTTGGAAGCCTTCAATCAAGTTGTTGCAAGAACTAGGAGCTCTAGACTCAATCAAGAAAGCCTTCAATCAAGTTGTTGCAAGAACTAGGAGCTCTAGACTCAATCAAGAAAGCTATGGGCAGATCTGAAAATTCAAGAGAAAAGAGAAGGGCTTTTCTTGAAAATTTCAGATTCAAGGTTGGAAATTCAAAGAAACAAAGACAAGAAGAAAGATTAGAATATGATTGATAAGAATAAAAATAAAAATAAAAATAAAATGATTGAAAAAGATTAAGACAAGGATAAATAAAACAAATCTGAAATTTCCAGCTTTGTTTATGGTTTGTGGAGATGGCGTGAATGTTGAAGATGAAGATGGCTTGCGATTTGTTAATGTTGTTTTGTCCTCGGCAACCTCTTAGACGTAATTATCTAAGCAAGCAACCTCAAGCGGCTCTAACCCACGCTCCTAAATGCAATTACCTAGGCAAGCAAGAGTGTGAAGATGATCTCCCTCACAAGAACTCGTCGAACTTATGTTGAAGAAGACTTCGAATGCACAAGTAATCAGCACTTACAAAAACAAACTCACTAAATATTTCATAAATCAAAGAAATCTGGAAAACAAAGAAGAGAGCATCATCCTTTTATAGATGAAGGATGGCTTTAACCCCTAAAGCTAAGAATGAATAAAATAAACAAACAAATTTGGTCCATTAAATTGGACTTGATCTAACGGCTTAAGAGAAGGGTGGCTGGTTCCTAAAGTATATAAAACCCTAAAAACATCAATTTAAATGATAATAAATACATTGGGCTAAGTTTAATTCGTCCAAAGCCTTATATGTTAGCTTTTGGGCCGAATTTTACAAAATCCCGTAATAATCTCGTATCCAGTTTTCTGCATGCGCAGTCTTCAGTAAATTGGACGTATCTTGAGTTCCCGATGTCCGATTGATACGTTTCAATATGATTTGGAAAGGTAACTGAATGGCGAACAATTTGTTAGAAGACAACTCGACCCAGAAATGCCTGGATCCCATCCGAAAACTCATCGCAAGTTGGCTGACTTTCCAGACTTCACAAACAGATTCAGTTTCTTGTCCAAGATGCATCATTTTTGACTTCCTATGCATGCATTGTTTTGGCCTTTATTGCTTGCATCAAACAAATTCATCTTCTTGTCCAATATGAGTAATTTAACCTCGCTCTTGCATGTATCACCAACGCACAACATCCTAAGCTTTGATTACCTTCTGATGTGATCTCGTCTTAGAATTTACGGAGATGTTTGACTTGCAACGGTTTTGGATGGTTTAAAGGGTGATGGTGTGTAATGATATAGAAAGTGATGAGAATAAAGATTCTGGAATTTTGGAAGGTTAATTTGTTCGATGGTGGTGGTAGAATTGGATGATGGAAAGTAGTTTACGACTTGAGAATTGAACCGACACTAAAAAGTGTGACCCAAACCCTATAACAGCCTCTAAACGAAATAAGGATCTTGACCCACTAGTTAAGTAGAACTAGGAACCAGAGATATCAACGGTTTTAAGTAGAACTTGAAGGATCGATAAAGTTCTCAAAAGAACAAAAGAGATAAAGACTCAATTTTTTGAAATCAAAGTTATGTCTTACAATTGAAATATCAGCCTCTATTTATAGGCTTTACAAAATAAAGTGATCAGCCAACATTCCTAGGGTGGCATGAAGGGATAATGAATTAAAAAAAACCTTGAAATGAGTGCCTTTGCTGCCCAATGTAATCATAAGCAAGCATGCCAATTTCAATGTAAATGTAAGCAAGTAGGTCACACATGCAAGCACCTCTAAAATTGTTGTCTAATTGTGAATGTAAGCAAGCATGTCAATATCAATGTGAACATAAGCAAGCAGGTCACATGCAAGCACCTCTAGAAAACACGTCTTAAGCCAAGCAAGCACCTCTCCAATAGTCACATTTCCCTAGTGATATGTCTATTCATTGCCCTTGCATAACACCTATAAATACGAGAAATATGATCAGAAATAAACAATGTAATATGATGCATGCTAAATGTAGTAAATATATATTATATTATTCAACATACTCTAATATGCTGGTAAAATAAACAATGAACAACATAATAGAAAACATGAGTTGCCTTATAACCCAAAATGAGACCGATACAATCCACCAGCAATCCACCTTTGGCATCAATTCATCATCATCCTTTCATCTCTAATCTTGTATGAAAGAAGAGGGAGCTTTTTATATTATATTATTTTATTATATTATATTATTATTATACTTATTTACTTTATATTATATTATATTATATTATATTTATATTATATTATATTATATTATATTATATTATATTATATTATATTATATTATATTATATTATATATTATATTATACTATATTATACTATATATTATACTATACTATATTATATTATATTATATTATATTATATTTATATTATTACTATTTAGTATATTATTCATTTATATTATATTATATTATATTATTATTATATTATATTATATTATTATACTATTATTATATTATATTTAATCTTATTTTATTATATTATATTATATTATATTATATTATATTATATTATATTATATTATATTATATTATATTATATTATATTATATTATATTATATTATATTATATTATATTATATTATATTATATTATATTATATTATATTATATTATATTATATTATATTATATTATATTATATTATATTATATCAACTTGCGACGCATTTTTGGATGGGATCCAGGCATTTATGGGTCGACATGTCTTCTTAAGTATATAGATGCAATGCAAACATACTTAAGTAAGTAGAAACTAAGTAAAGATGTGGATTAAGATATTATTTAGGCAAACTAAGGTAATATAAAGACCTATGTGCATAAGCACAACCTTTAATATAATATAATATAATATAATATAATATAATATAATATAATATAATATAATATAATATAATATAATATAATATAATATAATATAATATAATATAATATAATATAATATAATATAATATAATATAATATAATATAATATAATATAATATAATATAATATAATATAATATAATATAATATAATATAATATAATATAATATAATATAATATAATATAATATAATATAATATAATATAATATAATATAATATAATATAATATAATATAATATAATATAATATAATATAATATAATATAATATAATATAATATAATATAATATAATATAATATAATATAATATAATATAATATAATATAATATAATATAATATAATATAATATAATATAATATAATATAATATAATATAATATATAATATAATATAATATAATATAATATAATATAATATAATATAATATAATATAATAATATAATATAATATAATATATAATATAATATGCAACCAAAGTAAATTAAGTGTTCCATGAATAATATATATAAGTGAAAGATGTGTAAGGGTTTTGAAAGCTCCTCTTCTTTCATACCGAAGATTAGAGATGAAAGGATGATGATGAATTGATGCCAAGGCTGGTGGATTGTATTCTCATTGGCAGCATAATCATCGGTCTCATTTGGGTTATAAGGCAACTCATGTTTTCTATTATGTTGTTCATTGTTTATTTTACCAGCATATTAGAGTATGTTGAATAATATAATATATATTTACTACATTTAGCATGCATCATATTACATTGTTTATTTCTGATCATATTTCTCGTATTTATAGGTGTTATGCAAGGGCAATGAATAGACATATCACTAGGGAAATGTGACTATTGAGAGGTGCTTGCTTGGCTTTGGAGGTGCTTGCTTGGCTTAAGACGTGTTTTCTAGAGGTGCTTGCATGTGACCTGCTTGCTTATGTTCACATTGATATTGACATGCTTGCTTACATTCACAATTAGACAACAATTTTAGAGGTGCTTGCATGTGTGACCTACTTGCTTACATTTACATTGAAATTGACATGCTTGCTTATGATTACATTGGGCAGCAAAGGCACTCATTTCAAGGTTTTTTTTTAATTCATTATCCCTTCATGCCACCCTAGGAATGTTGGCTGATCACTTTATTTTGTAAAGCCTATAAATAGAGGCTGATATTTCAATTGTAAGACATAACTTTGATTTCAAAAAATTGAGTCTTTATCTCTTTTGTTCTTTTGAGAACTTTATCGATCCTTCAAGTTCTGCTTAAAACCGTTGATATCTCTGGTTCCTAGTTCTACTTAACTAGTGGGTCAAGATCCTTATTTCGTTTAGAGGCTGTTATAGGGTTTGGGTCACACATTTTAGTGTCGGTTCAATTCTCAAGTCGTAAACTACTTTCCATCATCCAATTCTACCACCACCATCGAACAAATTAACCTTCCAAAATTCCAGAATCTTTATTCTCATCACTTTCTATATCATTACACACCATCACCCTTTAAACCATCCAAAACCGTTGCAAGTCAAACATCTCCGTAAATTCTAAGACGAGATCACATCAAAAGGTAATCAAAGCTTAGGATGTTGTGCGTTGGTGATACATGCAAGAGCGGGGTTAAATTACTCATATTGGACAAGAAGATGAATTCGTTTGATGCAAGCATTAAAGGCCAAAACAATGCATGCATAGGAGGTCAAAAATGATGCATCTTGGACAAGAAACTGAATCTGTTTGTGAAGTCTGGAAAGTCAGCCAACTTACGACGAGTTTTCGGATGGGATCCAGGAATTTCTGGGTCGAGTTGTCTTCTAAAAAATTCTTCGCCATTCAGTTACCTTTCCAAATCATATTGAAACGCATCAATCGGACATCGGGAATTCAAGATACGTCCAATTTACTGAAGACTGCGCATGCAGAAAACTGGATACGGGATTATTACGGGATTTTGTAAAATTCGGCCCAAAAGCTAACATATAAGGCTTTGGACGAATTAAACTTAGCTCAATGTATTTATTATCATTTAAATTGATGTTTTTAGGGTTTTATATACTTTAGGAACCAGCCACCCTTCTCTTAAGCCGTTAGATCAAGTCCAATTTAATGGACCAAATTTGTTTGTTTATTTTATTCATTCTTAGCTTTAGGGGTTAAAGCCATCCTTCATCTATAAAAGGATGATGCTCTCTTCTTTGTTTTCCGGATTTCTTTGATTTATGAAATATTTAGTGAGTTTGTTTTTGTAAGTGCTGATTACTTGTGCATTCGAAGTCTTCTTCAACATAAGTTAGAGTTCTTGTGAGGGAGATCATCTTCACACTCTTGCTTGCCTAGGTAATTGCATTTAGGAGGGTGGGTTAGAGCCGCTTGAGGTTGCTTGCTTAGATAATTACGTCTAAGAGGTTGCCGAGGACAAAACGACATCAACAAATCGCAAGTCATCTTCATCTTCAACATTCACGCCATCTCCACAAACCATAAACAAAGCTGGAAATTTCAGATTTGTTTTATTTATCCTTGTCTTAATCTTTTTCAATCATTTTATTTTTATTTTTATTTTTATTCTTATCAATCATCTTCTAATCTTTCTTCTTGTCTTTGTTTCTTTGAATTTCCAACCTTGAATCTGAAATTTTCAAGAAAAGCCCTTCTCTTTTCTCTTGAATTTTCAGATCTGCCCATAGCTTTCTTGATTGAGTCTAGAGCTCCTAGTTCTTGCAACAACTTGATTGAAGGCTTCCAAATCCACAATTGCGCTACTCTATCAGTTGGTATAGCCAAAGAAGGTTTAGTGCGACAAGTGTAACACATCCTGAAATTTCACAAAAGAAAGAAAAACGAACCAAATCCTCACCGGTATTCACTCCAAACAAAGGTTCTAAGAGTCCAAAGAACGGCATGACACCAATTGAATTGAGTTTCAAGGAAGAAGGAATTTATACAACTTTTAAATTTCTACTAACACAAGAAATAAGGTGTTAGAAGATGTATAAGAATAAAAAAAAAGCTAAAACAAAGGAAAACTAATAGTTAAGAATGAAAGAAAATCAGAAAACCCGAAAAACACTGAAATTTACAACAACTTGATCCACCTTGTTCGAGGTGTTCTCGATGTCAAAAAATTCTGAAATTTTGTGTGGTGACTCCTAAAATGGTGTAGATTTGATCTGGAAATTTTCAGCTAAAATTAGTTCGTTTGGTTTTTGCGAATTTTCTCTTTTTTTGAATTTTTCACCCAAAAACGTCAAAAATTTGCCCAAGAATCAGCCCAATCTGATACCAAATGATAGGAGGCTACCTTGGCACGTGGGAACCTTCAGTTTGGTTACTTGGAAGCAAACCTAGGGCTTTAGACTCAAACAAGGAAGTTAGCCACAAATCTGAAATTTCAAGAGAAACCTGTTGGGAGTTTCTTGAAAATTTCAGATTTAAGGCTGGTAATTTAGAGAAACAAAGGCAAGATGAAGGATTAGTACATGAATAATAAGAATAAAAGTAAAAAGATTGAAAAAGATAATGTAAAGGATAGATAAAACAAGTCTGAATTTTTCCAGCTTTGTTTATGGAGATGGCGTTATTGGAGTTGAATGTAGAAGATGAAGATGGCTTGTGAATTGATAGATGTCCCGCGGAACCCTCCTAGTTGCAATTAACTAGGCATCCTTTGTGATATGGCTTAAAATTGACCCTCCTACCCGCAATTAGATAGGCAACCCGGAGTGTGAAGATCAGTAACAATCAACCCGGTTGAAAACATTAAAGATGGCTTCTAGACAAGTTTACCGAACACTTGCAAACACGTATTCAAAGTACTAAAATCTCAAAAGAGAACTTTTTATTTATCAATGAAAATCTGAAAAACAAAGAAGAAATCATCATCCTTTTATAGATGAAAGATGGCTTTAACCTAAAGCTAAGAATGAATAAAATAAAAAAAGAAATCTGGTCCATTAAATTGGACTTGATCTAACGGCTTGGGAGAAGAGTGGTTGGCTCCTAAAGTATATAAAACCCTAAAAGCATCAATCTAAATGATAAGAAATACATTGAGTTATGTTTAATTCGTCCAAAGCTTTATATGTTAGCTTTTGGGCATTATTTTACAAAATCCCATAATAATCTTGTATCCAGTTTTCTACATGTGTAGTCTTCAGTAAAATGAACGTATCTTGAGTTCCAGACATCGGAATGATGCATTTCAAGATGCGTTCAAAAGGTAACTGAATGATGGTCAATTCTTAGATAACACAACCCAGAAATGCCCGGATCCCATTCAAAAAGTCGCCTCAAGTCAACTAATTTTCCAGACTTAGAAAATAGTTTCAACTTCTTGTCTTCAATGCATCTTTCCAGCCCTTCCATGCATGTATCAATTCACCAACTAATACTCTTTCCCATATTAAGGCAAGAAGATTACCTTGGCACCTTTAACACTGAGCCAAGTGAGGGAGGATCAATTTCTCTTGAAAAATAGCCTTGAGGCCATGGTGAAGATTGAAAAATTTGAAGAAGAAAAAGAAGTTGAGATTGAAAAAGAAACACAAAAAGAAATTGGAATTGAAAATGAGTGTGAAGGAGAAAAGGAGAAAGAAGATTAGATTTTATTTGACACTAACAATTCTTTTCCTTCTATTTTTGATTTTCATTTGCGGGATGTTAAAGAGAAGGCCTCAAAAGACATTCCAAGAGCAATTCCAGTCATGGCAATGATCTAGCAACATTCATGTTTTGATGAATCAATAACGCTTCCTATGGAGTACATCAAACACCAGCCACCGTCCATACACATTAATGGGTTTGTTTTCTCTACTCTTTTAAATCAAATTTTCTTTTCTACTAATTTGGTTATAACTATAGGAAATGAAAGAAGACATAAGTTCGAAAGGGATCTACACCAAAAAATACAAGGAAACAAAAGGAAGGTTATCCCAAAGGACATATCTCTTCAAGATGATGATCCAAGAAACATGACTTGTGGAGGACCAACATATGTGTTCTTTGACATTCCAGAAGATGTGTCCCTTGATGATTCAAAAGTTGTGTCCCTTGAAGTTCCAAAGGACATGTTTCTTGAAGATGACTATTCAAAGGAGGCATTTCTTGAAGGTGACTGTCCATTAACGAGGGAAAAGGAGGAGTTGGCCATTCAAACATCCACCTAATGCCGTTTCAAACCATTTATCGATTTGAGGAGAAATAGCTTTAAAGAATGGGGATGATGTGATCCTAATTAGCACCAACTATCTTCATGACTTGTTGACACCATTGATGGACATCAAGATTGATTCTAAGGGAAACCTTACTTTTATCTTTTATTATCTTATTTATGCATTAAATATTGTTATAAGCATGCTTTTGCATATTAGGATGCACTTGAATTATCATATGTTATCATTCATTTGCATAGTGTATGATATTCATGCATAATCTATGTTCCACATCTTTATATTATACTTATACTTAGCTTATTTCTTATTTCCTATTATAAGTATTCATTATGTTTTGTTTACATTGCTTGCAGGTCATATTCAGCTTAGGCATTCAAAGGGACTATCAAAGGGTAGCTCATTCTAGCTTATTCTAGGTCAATCAAATTCGGTTCAGCCTAAACAAGCTTCAACCAGCTCCATTCATCTCCAATCAGCTCACCTAGCTCAAAGGTAGCTTGTGTGATATGATCTCGACTATGAGTTTTGAATCATATATGTGAATGCCCGATCGTGATTCTAGTAAGAACTCTGCAGTGCTTTGAATGTATTCTGAAATTACTCAAACAACAATGTAAGTAGAAATAGATAAATAAGAAATAGAAATAATGGGATGAAAGATATGTAGAAGGGGTGTAGGAAGAGTGATAGTTGTGATTATGGAAGAAAAAAAATAAAAGATGAAAATGTAGGTGAAGATGATGGGGTGTTGGCGTTAAGATGAAGAAATTCAAAGGATGGATTGTGACCCCCTAACTATAAAGAGTTAGGAACCAGCAATATAATAAAGTGGAAATGAAGTGGTAGGATATGGAACGTGACCCACTAGCTATAGATGAGCTAGGAACCAACGCTATAACAAAAGGGAAATGGATGAAGACTACAAGACTAACTTGAAGCCGATAAAGTTCCACAAGAGAACAAGAATGAAAGCAATCTTTCAAAGATGTTTTATATATTCAAAGTGTGTCTTACAATGATCCTAAAGATGCCTATTTATAGTAGAAGTAGGCAGAATATGAAAAGGTGTTACAAGAAAGATGAATGCTCATCTTAATGCACTTGAATACACATGAATGCTTTGTCCTTTCTTCTCATCTTCAAAGCTGATTAGTTTAGACAAATTGAGGTTGAATTTAGTCATATTTTCGTCCAAATTAAGAAGGACTCTTGGGCTGCCTTGTTTTGCTATCATATGAAGAGAAAGGGGATGAATGTGGACAAGGATGAATGTAGACATCCTTGCTGTCCAGTTTAAGTGCAACTCTTCATCTTCCAAGCTGATTAATATGACTTGAATGTCATAAAAGGTGAGTTTCATCCAGCCTTCATTTCATGTCTCCTCAATGAATTTTGAAACCCCACTTGAATGGTGATAACATCAACCTTGAATGCCTTGAATTTGCTGAATTAAGATGGCCATCAATTGCTTGTCTCTTGGTAGAAGATGAAAGAACTCTTCCTTGGCTCAAATTCATTCAAATCATCCATGCATAAAATTCCGTAATAAAAATTTCAGCCTGCACTGTCTTCAGTAAATCATTCGTATCTCAAGCTCCCGATATCGGATTGAGGTGATTCAAAAGGCATTGGAAAGCTAAGAGATGGAGGAATAACGTCCAATTGATTTCTGGATCCAAACACGTCTGTATCGCATCCAGAATTGGAAGACATTCTGCTGATATTCTTGCATCTGGTAAAACCGTTCATCTTCCCTCATGCACCTAGACACAAAGGTAAACTTTATTCAATCTTTAATTGAAAACATGCATGTAAACAATTAAGAGTTAGTTTAATAAATGAGCTAGTTTGATGAATGAACTAGTTTAATTAATGAACTAACTTTATTCAATGAACTAATAATCTTGAATGAACTAGTTTAATCAATGAACTACTTAGTTAAATGAAGTGTATAACTAAATGAACTACATGTTTAAATGCAACGCATGCTTTAATGAACAACATGTTTATTGAATGCAATGAATGTTATGCAAACTTTAAATACTCATGCAAATTCATGCATAAGCAAAGTAAAGTGTTCCTCCCTTATTATTTCTTCTTTCTCACGTCCCAAGCTTGATGTAAACATATTTTCCATGGCTGCTTGGAACTCCTTGGCCCTTGCTCGAGTAATGGGGCCACCTGGGTACTTCTCTGGGTCTTTGCCATTGACGTTCATATCAGTCCCTCCCTCTTTAAGGCGATTTGTCCCCAAATCGTCATCTACATCATAAGGAGATAGGTCAGCAACATTGAAGGTTGCACTAACATTAAACTCACCTGGAAGATCTAATTGATAGGCATTGTCATTGATCTTCTTGACTATTTGGAATGGTCCATCTCCCCGAGGCATTAATTTGGACTTTCGTTGAGCCGGGAACCTTTCTTTCCTCATGTGCAGCCACACCCAATCCCCTGGCTCAAAGGAAATTCGCTTACGACCCTTATTTGCTTGCTGCTCATATTGCTTGGTTCGTTTTTCAATGTTCTCCCGCACTTGTTGATGAAGCTTCTTAACAAATTCAGCTTTATTAAGTCCATCTTTATTCACAATTTGATCAGCGGGTAATGGTAACAAGTCTATCGGTGTTAATGGATTGAATCCATACACCACTTCAAAAGGCGTGCGCCCTGTAGTACTATGGATCGAACGGTTGTATGCAAACTCCACATGTGGTAAACTCTCCTCCCATGTTTTCAAATTCTTCCTAATGATGGATCGAAGTAACATAGAAAGTACTCGGTTCACCACTTCAGTTTGGCCATCCGTTTGAGGGTGGCAAGTGGTGGAGAATAGTAACTTAGTACCAATCTTACTCCATAGGGCTCTCCAAAAGTGACTTAAGAACTTCACATCCCGATCAGACACAATAGTTCTTGGTATGCCATGTAACCTTAAGATTTCCCTGAAAAACAAAGTAGCAATATGTGAGGCATCATTAGTTTTGTTACAGGAATGAAATGAGCCATTTTGGAGAATCTATTCACAACTACAAAGATGGAATCTTTGTTATTCTTGGTACGTGGAAGCCCTAGCACAAAATCCATTGAAATATCCATCCATGGTGCTTCCGGTATGGGTAGTGGTGTGTAAAGTCCATGTGGCATGACTTTAGATTTGGCCTTCCTGCAAGTGATGCATCGCTCACACAACCTCTCCACATCTCGTTTCATTTTAGGCCAATATAGGTGCTCTTGAAGTATAGCCAAAGTCTTTGCTATCCCAAAATGTCCCATTAATCCTCCTCCATGAGCTTCCTTAGTTAGCAATTCACGCATGGAACCTTGAGGGATGCATAGTCTTCCTTCCTTAAATAGGAAACCATCATGCTTATAGTATTTTTCAATTGACCTTTTCTCACAAGCTTTGTAAATCTCTCCAAAATCAGAGTCAGAGACATATAAGTCTTTAATAAAAACAAAACCCAATAACTTAGATTCCAAAGTGTTTAAAAGAATATACCTCCGTGACAATGCATCGGCAACTATATTCTCCTTACCTTTCTTGTACTTGATAACATATGGGAAAGTTTCAAGAAACTCCACCCATTTGGCATGCCTTTTGTTGAGTTTATGCTGCCCCGGATATGTTTCAATGCCTCATGATCAGTGTGAATGATGAACTCCTTAGGCCAAAGGTAATGTTGCCATGTTTCCATTGCCCTCACAAGAGCATACATCTCCTTGTCATAGGTACGGTAATTGCGTAGCTCCACTTAATTTTTCACTGAAATAGGCTATAGGACGTCCACCTTGAGACAAAACTGCTCCAATTCCTACACCTGATGCATCACATTCAATTTCAAAAGTTAGATTAAAATCAGGTAGAGCAAGTAAAGGGGCATGTATTAAACAATCTTTAATGCTATTAAAGGACTTCTCTTGATCTTCCCCCAAAAGAATTTAGAATTCTTCTTAATAACACTTGTTAGTGGGGCGGCTATGGTGCTGAAGTTGGGGACGAATCTTCGATAAAAACTTGCAAGTCCATGGAAGCTCCTAACTTGAGAAATGCTTGCTGGTCGTGGCCACTCTTCAATGGCTTTAACCTTCTCTTTGTCCACCTCCAAGCCTTCAGAACTCACAACGAAACCTAGGAAAACAACAAAACTAGCAAAACTGACCTTAAATGTTGAACATGTTCTTCCATGGTTTTACTATAGATTAGAATGTCATCAAAGTAAACCAAAAAACAAGAATGGCCTAAGAACATGATTCATTAACCTCATAAACGTGCTTGGAGCATTAGTTAAGCCAAAAGGCATAACCAACCACTCATAAAGGCCTTGCTTAGTTTTGAATGCTGTTTTCCACTCATCACCTTCCCGCATTCGTATTTGGTGGTAACCACTTTTAAGATCAATCTTGGAAAAGAGGTTAGAACCACTAAGCTCATCTAACATGTCATCTAAGCGAGGAATAGGGTGACGATATTTTACCGTAATTTTGTTTACCGCTCGGCAGTCCACACACATGCGCCAAGTTCCATCCTTCTTTGGCACAAGTAGAACCGGCACGGCACATGGGCTAAGGCTTTCCCTCACGTAGCCTTTTGACATCAACTCAGATACTTGCCTTTGCAACTCCTTAGTTTCTTGGGGTTGCTTGATGCACGCTGGTCGGTTTGGAATGACGGCTCGGGAACAAAGTCTATTTGATGTTCTATGCCACGAATAGGTGGCAGTCCCACTTGGTATTTCCTCCGAAATAGGTCATCAAACTCCTGCAATAAAGACACAACAAAAGCAGGCAAATTTTGATCAAGGTAGTTAGTATTCAAGAAATTTTCCTTGTACATGAGCACAAGTGCTTCCTTTGCTGTCATTAAACTCTTTTTCAACTCTCTCTCTTTAGAAAGAATGCTGATTTTCCTTCCCTCATTTTGATCACACTCCTTTGCTTTTACCTCCATTTTGGTCTCTCTCTTTGGCTTTTTCAATTTTTCCTCTCAATAAAATTTGGTCTTCATGTATTTGTTTTGGAGAAAGTGGGGCTAAAGTGATCTTCTTTGCTTCATGGGTGAACGTAAACCGGTTGGTATACCCGTCATGGATCACTCGCCTATCAAATTGCCAAGGCCTTCCAAGTAATAAATGGCTTTGCGTGCATTGGAACGACATCGCATAATACCTTGTCTTTGTACTTCCCAATAGAGAAAACAATTCGAACTTGTTTGGTCACCTTGAGTTCTCCTCCATCGTTGAGCCATTGTAGCTTATAAGGTTGTGGATGCTTTGTTGTTGCCAAGCCAAGTGTATCTACCATTAAGGTACTAGCAACATTAGTGCAACTACCACCATCAATAATAACAAAGCATACCTTTCCTCCAACATGGCAACGAGTATGGAAGATATTTTCTCGTTGTTCATTTCCTCCAACGGATTGTGCGTTTAGGCTTCTTTTGACAACAAGAACCTCTCCTTCCACGCCATACTCTAATTCTTCTTCTTCGATGGCAACATCTTCATTCTCATCCTCTTCTTGTTCCGATTCAACTTCTCCATCATCTCGAAGAAGCATGGTGTTGCGGTTCGGACATTGGCTTGCAATGTGTCCACGCCCCAAACACTTAAAACATTGTATGTCACGGAACGATTTGGAGTAGCGGTAGTCTTACCCTTGCTGGTTTCGCAATGGGCTTACTTCCTTTCGGTGGTCCTCCTTTTTCGTGGGACGGTATTGGAGGAGTCTTCTTGTATGAACTTTGCCCCCATTTTGATGTTGAACTCCCATAAGATCGTGGCACCCTTTCTTTTGAGCTGTTTTTCCACTTTCATGGCCATATGCACCATGTCTTCCATCTCCACATAATGTTGCAACTCGACCACGTTCGCAATGTCCGGATTTAGTCCCGCTAGGAATCTTGCCATTGTGGCTTCTCGATCCTCGTCGATGTTGGCTCGAATCATGGACACCTCCATCTCTTTGTAGTAATCTTCAACACTTCGGTTACCTTGTGAAAGATTTTGAAGACGGTTGAATAACTCGATGGTAGTGGGTTGGAATGAATCGCCTTCGCATCACCGCTTTCATTTCATCCCATGTAGTGATAGGATGTTCTCCATTGCGTCTCCTACTTGATGTCAATTGATCCCACCATATTAGTGCATAATCCGTAAACTCAATGGCAGCGAGTTTTACCTTTTTAAGCTCTGAATAGTTATGGCACTCAAAAATGTGCTCAACCTTCTTTTCCCATGCAAGATAGGTTTCAGGATCCGTTCTTCCTTGAAAAGGAGGAATGGTAATCTTGATGTTGCTGAGATTATCGTCTACTCGTGGTCGAGCTCTCTGGCCTTGTTGTACCATGCTATGTTGGGATACTTGATCTTGCACATCATCTACTTCAACTTCTTCAGGATACTCCTCATTACCCCGATTAGCTTGTGAAATTTCAAGCTGGTCTATTCGTTCAATTAGGGGCTCCAATTGCTCTTGGATCATTTTGGCCATTGCTTGAAGCATAGCCTGATTTTGCAAATTGGGAACTCCTTCACCACTATGACCAGATCTTTGTGACATGTTAGATAAAGAAACAAAAGAAATTAAACCTTACTAACACAAAATCTCACCTTTCCACTCCAAAGAAAATGCACTCACACTCGTGTTTCACTCGGGTTAGGCTTTTCCCCTTAATGCACACTCATGCCTTTTACCACTCGTGCTTTATTTTCAAGTCCTTTTGGGAACTTCCTCAAGGCTTACAAGTGTCTCGTGGACTTGGCTGAAACAATTCTAGCTTGGTAGGAGAATGATGAATAATAAAAGGATAATGGCTTCAAAAAAAGAAAGAATTACTAAGAATAGGTAAAGGAATTTGTAATTCAGCAATAAGAAATGATGTATTGTAATTTTTTTAAACAAGAATAGACTGCTCCCCTCCTCTTTAAGATTTTTTTTTTTTTTTTGATTTTTTTTACTAACCGGGGAGAGAGAAAATAATACGCTTACTGAATCGTCTAGGCTCTGATACCAAATGATATGATCTCGACTATGAGTTTTGAATCATATATGTGAATGCCCGATCGTGATTCTAGTAAGAACTCTGCAGTGCTTTGAATGTATTCTCAAATTACTCAAACAACAATGTAAGTAGAAATAGATAAATAAGAAATAGAAATAATGGGATGAAAGATATGTAGAAGGGGTGTAGGAAGAGTGATAGTTGTGATTATGGAAGAAAAAAATAAAAGATGAAAATGTAGGTGAAGATGATGGGGTGTTGGCGTTAAGATGAAGAAATTCAAAGGATGGATTGTGACCCCTAACTATAAAGAGTTAGGAACCAGCAATATAATAAAGTGGAAATGAAGTGGTAGGATATGGAACGTGACCCACTAGCTATAGATGAGCTAGGAACCAACGCTATAACAAAAGGGAAATGGATGAAGACTACAAGACTAACTTGAAGCCGATAAAGTTCCACAAGAGAACAAGAATGAAAGCAATCTTTCAAAGATGTTTTATATATTCAAAGTGTGTCTTACAATGATCCTAAAGATGCCTATTTATAGTAGAAGTAGGCAGAATATGAAAAGGTGTTACAAGAAAGATGAATGCTCATCTTAATGCACTTGAATACACATGAATGCTTTGTCCTTTCTTCTCATCTTCAAAGCTGATTAGTTTAGACAAATTGAGGTTGAATTTAGTCATATTTTCGTCCAAATTAAGAAGGACTCTTGGGCTGCCTTGTTTTGCTATCATATGAAGAGAAAGGGGATGAATGTGGACAAGGATGAATGTAGACATCCTTGCTGTCCAGTTTAAGTGCAACTCTTCATCTTCCAAGCTGATTAATATGACTTGAATGTCATAAAAGGTGAGTTTCATCCAGCCTTCATTTCATGTCTCCTCAATGAATTTTGAAACCCCACTTGAATGGTGATAACATCAACCTTGAATGCCTTGAATTTGCTGAATTAAGATGGCCATCAATTGCTTGTCTCTTGGTAGAAGATGAAAGAACTCTTCCTTGGCTCAAATTCATTCAAATCATCCATGCATAAAATTCCCGTAATAAAAATTTCAGCCTGCACTGTCTTCAGTAAATCATTCGTATCTCAAGCTCCCGATATCGGATTGAGGTGATTCAAAAGGCATTGGAAAGCTAAGAGATGGAGGAATAACGTCCAATTGATTTCTGGATCCAAACACGTCTGTATCGCATCCAGAATTGGAAGACATTCTGCTGATATTCTTGCATCTGGTAAAACCGTTCATCTTCCCTCATGCACCTAGACACAAAGGTAAACTTTATTCAATCTTTAATTGAAAACATGCATGTAAACAATTAAGAGTTAGTTTAATAAATGAGCTAGTTTGATGAATGAACTAGTTTAATTAATGAACTAACTTTATTCAATGAACTAATAATCTTGAATGAACTAGTTTAATCAATGAACTACTTAGTTAAATGAAGTGTATAACTAAATGAACTACATGTTTAAATGCAACGCATGCTTTAATGAACAACATGTTTATTGAATGCAATGAATGTTATGCAAACTTTAAATACTCATGCAAATTCATGCATAAGCAAAGTAAAGTGTTCCTCCCTTATTATTTCTTCTTTCTCACGTCCCAAGCTTGATGTAAACATATTTTCCATGGCTGCTTGGAACTCCTTGGCCCTTGCTCGAGTAATGGGGCCACCTGGGTACTTCTCTGGGTCTTTGCCATTGACGTTCATATCATTGTGGAAGCTCAAAATGAAGGAGTGCAAGATTCGTCAGCTCAAACCAGCTCATTTAAGCTCAAGGCTAGCTCGACCAGCTCATCTCAAGCTTCCAACAACAGCTCAACACCTCAAGGGACATGTTCCCTCCCAAGAGACATGCCTATCACCCTTGGAGGAACATAAAGTTGCACCAATTCTTGGAGGGAAATCTCTAAAATGGGCTGCAATTTTAGATTGGAGGGAGACACCAAGTAGCCAAATAGTTAAACAACTTTGGAGGGAGTTATGAGTTTAACCGAATGGTTATTTGATTAGTTAGAGGCCTTTTCGGCCATGCCCTTTAAACAACTATAAATAGGGCTTTGGATTTCATTTGTAAAACA
The DNA here is from genome assembly GCA_019671005.1 of Hibiscus mutabilis. Lineage (NCBI taxonomy): Eukaryota > Viridiplantae > Streptophyta > Magnoliopsida > Malvales > Malvaceae > Hibiscus > Hibiscus mutabilis. The sequence continues at coordinate 55,819 of JAGYYJ010001017.1, forward strand.
CAACTCAGATTAATATATTTCTTTCTTTGTAGGGTTTCTCTCAATCTTTGTTCTTTTCAAGAACTTTATCGACTTATCAAGTATTTTATATGATAGAGTAGCGCATATTTAAATAAAAGAAAACAAACCCAAAATAAAGAACAAATCTGAAAATTCAGATTTGCTTATGGTGGTAGCGTCAATGGAGGAAGTTTGAATATGTGGAGATGGCATGATGAATTGATAGTTGTCCTCGGCACCCTCTTAGAAGCAATTATCTAAGCAAGCAACCTCAAGCGGCTCTAATCCACCCTCCCAAACCTAATTGTGTGGGTAAGTAGGAGTGTGAAGATTTTCAACAATAAATCCCAAAGAACTTGAAAATCGATTTGCTTCAAAAACACAAGATAATCTTCTTGCAAGTTGGAACTCAAAAGAGAAGTTATTTAATCATTCAAATCTGAATTACAATGTGGGTGGATCCTCTTTTATATATAGGCCTTGGAGAAGTTCTAATCCTACTAAACTTAGGAATTACATACAATAAATAAATGATGAAATCTAATCTCCTAAGATAAGTAACTTCTAATAATAAATAAATGCTAAAAATAAAATCTTAATTAAAAAATCTGATCCTAATAGACATTGCATAATCCTATATTTATTTAAATTACAAATAATCAAATAACATCATAAAAATTTGTAATTATCCAAAAATTCCGTATTAATCTCATATAGGAATTTCCGCATGCGTTGTCTTTGCTAAAATAGATGTATCTTGAGTTCCAATTGTTCGATGGAGGTGTTTCAAGATGCGTTGGAAAGCTAATTGATAGTCAGACAAGTTTTAAGAAGACATGTCGACCCATAATGATACATGCATGAGCGCGGTCAAATTACTCATATTGGACAAGAAGTTGAATTTGTTCGATGCAAACAACAAGGTCCAAAATGATCCCTGCTTAGGAGGTGTGAAGAGATGCATTTTAGATAAGAAAATTGAAATTGTTTTGCAAAGCTGGAGCATCAGCCGACTTGAGACGAATTTTCGGATGGGATCCAGGCATTTCTAGGTCGAGTTGTCTCTAACAAATTGGCCGTCATTCAGTTACCTTTCTAACGCATCTTGAAACGCATCAATCAGACATCAAAAGCTCAAGATGCTTCATTTTACTGAAGACTGAGCAAGCAGAAAACTGGATACAGGTTTAACTACGGGATTTTGTAAATTCAGCCCAAAAGCTCATTTATAAAGCTTTTGGACGAATTAGACTTAGCCCAACCTAATTATTAACATTTAAATTATGTTTTAGGGTTTTATATACTTTAGTAACCAGCCACCCTTCTCTTAAGCCGTTAGATCAAGTCCAATTTAATGGACCAGATTTCTTTGTTTATTTTATTCATTCTTAGCTTTAGGTTAAAGTCATACTTCATCTATAAAAGGATGATGCTTTCTTCTTTATTTTTCAGATTTGAATGATTAAATAAAGTTCTCTTTTGAGTTCCAACTTGCAAGAAGATTATCTTGTGTTTTATAAGGAAATCGATTTTCAAGTTCTTCGAGATTTGTTGTTGAGGATCTTCACACTCTTGCTTGCCCATGAAATTGTGTTTGGAAGGGTAGGTTAGAGCCGCTTGAGGTTGCTTGCTTAGATAATTGCGTCTAAGAGGGTGCCGAGGACAAAACAACAATAAATTGCAAGCCATCTTTACCTTCAACCTTCACACAATCTTCCATAATTCCATAAACAAATATGGAATTTTTCATATTTGTTTTACCTATTTTTTCTTTATCTTTTTCAATCTCTTTAACTATAAGCTTATTATTATTCATCATATAATCTATCATATTCACCTTGTTTCTTTAATTTTCCAGCTTTAATTCTGAAATTTTCAAGAAACCCCCAACTAGTTTCTCTTAAATTTTTAGATTTGCGCCTAACTTCCTTGTTCGAGTCTTAAGCCCTAGGTTTGCTTCCAAGCCATCAAATTGAATTTTCTCACATCCACGGCAAGCCTCTATCACGTAAATACTTGGATCTCATCCAAAAATATGTCGCAAGTTGACTGACGTTTCTGACTTGCAAAGCAATTTCAACTTCTTTTTCAAGATGATTATTTTGATCCCTATCATGCTCGTGTCATTCCCCCACTCTTCAAAAGGATTTGTCCTCGAATCAGGATTCCATTCAAAGAGTCTTCGCAAGTCCGCAAGTTGTCGAGCATTCACATGGGGTTTGAGTGTTCGCGTATGCCTTGCCTGACATGTATCATCCCCTCCCTCCTCAAAGGGAATCGTCCTTAAATCTAAGCCGAAAAAAAGGACGTGAAATAACAGGAAGTACAAAGGAATCTTTGTCATAAGTGGAGTGATCTAATTGAGCACCTCGCAATGGTTCAATAAAGTCCTGGAAAAATAACTTAAAACAACTCGAAACAAGGATGTTATGGTTAGGATGAAAAATTTCTCTCTTTATATTTTTCTCATCTTTTTCTTTTGGACATGGATCGACTTTTACCTATTGTTTCTTTTCACTCACATTAATTAGGCCATTAATTGGACTTTTATTGTTCTCAGCCTCTTGACTCTCGGTCTTTTTCAAATAAAATAACTCGCATACCCAATTCCTCTCACAAAAATATCATCAAAATACAATTTCTATAGAGGTGGAAGTGTTTCTCTAACATAATGATAGGAAAATTATTAAATGAAGGGTTTAGAATCACACTTACTTTCATAACACGCAAGTACTTTACTTTCTGATTGTGCATCATGTTGTTCTCCTTCGTCCTCGCACGGAATACCTTGTGGAGTAGTGGTGAGAACAGATGGTTCGAATTGTGGGACTATCATCGTCTCTAGTGTGGTGTTCACCTCTTTTTCTGCATGGCACACTGATTGATACGAGCATGACAGGGGTCAAAATAATCATCTTGGAAAAGAAAAACAAAATAAACCAAAATAAAGAACAAATATAAAAATTCAGATTTGCTTATGGTGGTGGCGTCAATGGAAGAAGCTTGAATATGTGGAGATGGCGTGATGAATTGATAGTTGTCCTCGGCACCCTCTTAGACGTAATTATCTAAGCAAGCAACCTCAAGCGGCTCTAACCCACCCTCCCAAACGCTTTTGTATGGGCAAGCAGGAGTGTGAAGATCCTCAACAACAAAATCCCGGAGAACTTGAAAATCGATTTGCTTCTAAAACATAAGATAATGTTCTTGCAAGTTGGAACTCAAAAAGAGAATTTTATTTAATCATTCAAATATGAATTTCAATGTGGGTGAAGCCTCCTTTATATAGGCCATGGAGAAGTTCTAATCCTACTAAACTTAGGAATTAAATACAATAAATAAATGCTAAAATCTAATCTCCTAATTAGATAAGTAACTTCTAATAATAAATAAATGCTAAAAATAAAATCCTAATTAAATAAATCTGATCCTGATAGATATTGCAGAATCCTATATTGATTTAAATTACAAATAATCAAATAAAATCTTGAAAATTCGTAATTATCCAAAAATCCCGTATTAATCCCGTATAGGAATTTCTGCATGCGCTGTCTTCGCTAAAATAGACATATCTTGAGATACAGATGTCCGATTGAGGCGTTTCAAGATGCGTTGGAAAGATAATTTGCAGCCGAACAAGTTTTAAGAAGACATGTTGACCCATAAATGCCTGGATACCATCTAAAAATGCTTCGCAAGTTGACTGATGTTTCTGACTTGCAAAGCAGTTTCAACTTCTTTTCCAAGATGATTATTTTGACCCCTCTCATGCTCGTATCATTCCCCCACTCCTCAAAAAGATTCACCCTCGAATCTAGATCGGTAAATGGAGGAAGTTCATCAAAGTACCATAGAAGATAAGACGTCTTGAAGGATCCTTTTGCAGAGTCTCTTTTTGCAATGTAATTTACAAGTTCCTTCTCATTGGGATCATCACGATTGTTCTTTTAGTCGCAAAGTAACTCATTCTCGTCTTCAAAATTGTTATTAATGCTAAAAGAGGAATAAGCATAAATAGAATTCTGAAAACATTCAATTATACCTTTTGATTGTAAGGTACCTTCGTAGGTGTTTGTCGTTTCATGATCATCTTGAATCGGAATAGTAGGCTCGTCACTGGAAACAAACACACTACTTATAATTTCTTCCTCATCAATAGGCAAGGTTAAGCTCTCGATGGTATCGTCTTCCTCATGTTCTTTAGAAGAACAAATTTCTTGATCATGCTCCGGATCACGGATTTCAATATCATTAGAAGACATGAATTCAGACAACATATCTCTCAAAATTTTTTCTTGAAAATAAAACTTATTTGGACAATCATACCCTGAATGATCTAGTCGACAACAATAATGACATCGAGTCCCCAAAAGGGTAAAATCCAATACGTTGCTCAATGACATCCTCAAGAACGACCTGAATCTGATACCAAATGATGGAGTAGCACAAATTCGAATAAACAGAAAAACAAAATAAACCAAAATAAAGAACAAATCTAAAAATTCAGATTTGCTTATGGTGGTGGCGTCAATTGAGGAAGCTTGAATATGTGGAGATGGCGTGATGAATTGATAGTTGTCCTCGGCACCCTCTTAGACGCAATTATCTAAGCAAGCAACCTCAAGCGGCTCTAACCCACCCTCCCAAACGCTTTTGTATGGGCAAGCAGGAGTGTGAAGATCCTCAACAACAAATCTCGGAGAACTTGAAAATTGATTTGCTTCTAAAACATAAGATAATGTTCTTGCAAGTTGGAACTCAAAAGATAATTTTATTTAATCATTCAAATCTGAATTACAATGTGGGTGAAGCCTCCTTTATATAGGCCATGGAGAAGTTCTAATCCTACTAAACTTAAGAATTAAATACAATAAATAAATGCTAAAATATAATCTCCTAATTAGATAAGTAACTTCTAATAATAAATAAATGCTAAAAATAAAATCCTAATTAAATAAATCTGATCATGATAGATATTGCAGAATCCTATATTGATTTAAATTACAAATAATCAAATAAAATCTTGAAAAATCGTAATTATCCAAAAATCCCGTATTAATCCCGTATAGGAATTTCTGCATGCGCCGTCTTCGCTAAAATAGACGTATCTTGAGATACAGATGTCCGATTGAGGGGTTTCAAGATGCGTTTGAAAGATAATTTGCAGCCGGACAAGTTTTAAGCAGACATGTTGACCCATAAATTCCTGGATCGCATCCAAAAATGCTTCGCAAGTTGACTGATGTTTCTGACTTGCAAAGCAGCTTCAACTTCTTTTCCAAGATGATTATTTTGACCCCTCTCATGCTCGTATCACTGATGGTGGTTCATTAGTTTGATGTACCAGCGATGATTCGACTACAATAAAAGAGGATTCTTGTTGTTGATAATCGATGGGAACGAATCGCTCTCTCATGACTTTCTTGAGTTCTGCCCAAGATCTTATCTCGGCTTCTCCATTGAGACGCCTACTTCGCCGCAATGGTTTCCATCAAAGTGAGGCATAATCTTTGAAATTTAGGGCTACTAATAGAACTTGATCTTCCTCATGATATTCAAAGAAATCAAACATGCAATTAACACAATATTCCAAATCACAATAACCACCAGGATCATACTTACCTCGAAAAGAAGGTATTTTGAAGTTTGGGATGGCCAAAGTGTGTTGATAATGGATGGAAAGGAATCGCTCTCTCATGACTTTCTTAAGTTCTGCCCAAGATCTTATCTCGGCTTCTCCATTGAGACGCCTATTTTGCTGCAATGATTTCCACCAAAGTGAGGCATAATCATTAAAATTTAGGGCCACTAATATAACTTTATCTTTCTCGGGATATCCAACAAAATCAAATAGGCGATTAATGAGATATTCCCAATCACAATAACCATCACGATCATACTTTCCATAAAAATAAGGTATTTTTAAAGTTTGGTTTAGTTAAGGGAGGTTTTCCTCGAGAAGTAAAACCCGAGTTCTCAAGTTGTTTTGTGTGTAGTTTGTCTCTTCAAAACATCCTACAAGAATCGTCTCAGCTCTGATACCAAATTATAGAGTAGCACAGATTTAAATAAAAGAAAAAGAAAATAAACCCAAAATAAAGAACAAATCTGAAAATTTAGATTTGCTTATGGTGGTGACGTCAATGGAGGAAGCTTGGATATGTGGAGATGGCATGATGAATTGATAGTTGTCCTCCGCACACTCTTAGACACAATTATCTAAGCAAGCAACCTCAAGCGGCTCTAACCCACCCTCCCAAACGCGATTGTATGGACAAGCAGGAGTATGAAGATCCTCAACAACAAATTTCGGAGAACTTGAAAATTGATTTGCTTCTAAAACACAAGATAATCTTCTTGCAAGTTGGAACCCAAAAGAGAAATTTATTTAATCATTCAAATCTGGATTACAATATGGGTGAAGCCTCATTTATATAGGTCTTAGAGATGTTCTAATCCTACTAAATTTAGGAATTAAATACAATAAAAATGGTGAAATCTAATCTCCTAATTAGATAAGTAACTTCTAATAATAGATAAAAGCTAAAAATAAAATCTTAATTAAATAAATCTGATCCTAATAGATATTCCATAATCCTATATTGATTTAAATTATAAAGAATCAAATAAAATCTTGAAAATTCGTAATTATCCAAAAAGTCCTGTATTATCTCGTATAGGAATTTTTGCATGCGATGTCTTCGCTAAAACAGACGTATCTGAGTTCCAGTTGTCCGATTGACACGTTTAAAGATGTGCTGGAAAGCTAATTGACAGCCAGACAAGTTTTAGGAAGACATGTCAACCCATAAATGCCTGGATCCCATCCAAAAATGCGTTGCAAGTTGACTGACGTTTTTACTTGTAAGCAATTTCAACTTCTTTTCCAAGATGGTTATTTTGACCCTTATCATGCTCGTATCATTCCCCCACTCTTCAAAAGGATTCATCCTTGAATCGGGATTCCATTCAAAGAGTCTTCGCAAGTCTGCAAGTTGTGGAACGTTCGCAGGGGGTTTGAGTGTTCACATATGCCATGCCTGACACGTATCACCCCCTCCATCCTCAAAGTGATTCGTCCTCAAATCCAAGCTGAAAAAAGAAGGATGTGAAATAACGGGAAGTACAAAGGAATCTTTTTCATAAGTGGATTGATCTAATTGAGCACCTCGCAATGGTTCAACAAAGTCCTGGAAAAATAACTCAAAACCACTCAAGACAAGAATGTTATGGTTAGGTTGAGAAAAATTTTCTTTATATTTTTCTCATCTTTTTCTTTTGGACATGGATCGACTTTTACCTATTGTTTCTTTTCACTCACATTAATTGGACTTTTATTGTTCTCAGCCTCTTGACTCTCGGTCTTTTTCAAATAAAATAACTCGCGTACGCAATTCGTCTCACAAAAAATCACCAAAATACAATTTCTATAGAGGTGGAAGTGTTTCTAACATAATGATAGGAAAATTATTAAATGAAGGGTTAGAATCACACTTACTTTTGTAACACGCAAGTACTTTATTTTTTGATTGTGCATCATGTTGTTCTCCTTCGTCCTAAAAGGGAATACCTTGTAGAGTCATGGTGAGAACGGATGGTTCGGTTTGTGGGACTATCATCGTCTCTGGTGTGGTATTCACCTCTTTTCTACATGGCACACTGATGGTGGTGGCGGCGTCAATGGAGGAAGCTTGAATATGTGGAGATGGCGTGATGAATTGATAGATGTTTTGTCCTCGGCACCCTCTTAGACGCAATTATCTAAGCAATCAACCTCAAGCGGCTCTAACCCACCCTCCTAGATGCAATTACCTAGGCAAGCAAGAGTGTGAAGATGATCTCCCTCACAAGAACTCGATGATCTTATGTTGAAGATGGCTTCTAGACAAGTTTACCGAGCACTTGCAAACTCAAAGAATACTAAAATCTCCAAAGAAAACTTTTTATTAATCAATGAAATCTGAATTACAATGTGGGTGAAGCCTCCTTTATATAGGCCATGGAGAAGTTTTAATCCTACTAAACTTAGGAATTAAATACAATAAATAAATGCTAAAATCTAATCTCCTAATTAGATAAGTAACTTCTAATATTAAATAAATGCTAAAAATAAAATCCTAGTCAAATAAATCTGATCCTAATAGATATTGCAGAATCCTATATTGATTTAAATTACAAAAATCCCGTATTAATCCCGTATAGGAATTTTTGCATGCTCTGTTTTCGCTAAAATAGACGTATCTTGAGATACAGATGTCCGATTGAGGCGTTTCATGATGCGTTGGAAAGCTAATTTGCAGCCGGACAAGTTTTAAGAAGACATGTTGACCCATAAATGCCTGTATCCCATCCAAAAACTCGTCGCAAGTTAGCTGACTTTCCAGACTTCACAAACAAATTCAGTTTCTTGTCCAAGATGCATCGTTTTTTACCTCCTATGCGTGCATTGTTTTGGCCATTATTGTTTACATCGAACAATTTCAGCTTCTTGTCCAATATGAGTAATTTAACCCCGCTCATGCATGTATCAATTCACCTCTTTTCTACATGGCACACTGATGGTGGTTCATTAGTCTAATGTACCGGCGATGATTCAACTACAATAAAAGAGGATTCTTGTTGTTGATAATGGATGGGAAGGAATCGCTCTCTCATGACTTTCTTGAGTTCTGCCCAAGATCTTATCTCGGCTTCTCCATTGAGACGCCTACTTCGCCGCAATGGTTTCCACCAAAGTGAGGCATAATCTTTGAAATTTTGGGCTGCTAATAGAACTTGATCTTCCTCATGATATTCAAAGAAATCAAACAGGAAATCAACACGATATTTCCAATCACAATAACCATCAGGATCATACTTACCTCGAAAAGAAGGTATTTTGAAGTTTGGGATGGCCAAAGTGTGTTGATAATGGATGGGAACGAATCGCTCTCTCATGACTTTCTTAAGTTCTGCCCAAGATCTTATCTCGGCTTCTCCATTGAGACGCCGATTTCCCTGCAATGATTTCCACCAAAGTGAGGCATAATCATTAAAATTTAGGGCCACTAATGGAACTTTTTCTTTCTCGGGATATCTGACAAAATCAAATAGGCGATTAATGAGATATTCCCGATCACAATAACCATCATGATCATACTTTCCATAAAAATAAGGTATTTTTAAAGTTTGGTTTAGTCCAGGGAGGTTTTCCTCGAGAAGTAAAACCCGAGTTCTCAAGTTGTTTTGTGTGTAGTTTGTCTCTACAAAACATCCTCCAAGAATCGTCTCAGTTCTGATACCAAATTATAGAGTAGCACAGATTTAAATAAAAGAAAAAGAAAATAAACCCAAAATAAAGAACAAATCTGAAAATTTAGATTTGCTTATGGAGGAAGCTTAAATTGGAGATGGCGTGATGAATTGATAGTTGTCCTCCGCACACTCTTAGACGCAATTATCTAAGCAAGCAACCTCAAGCGGCTCTAACTCACCCTCCCAAACGTGATTGTATGGACAAGCAGGAGTATGAAGATCCTCAAAAACAAATTTCGGAGAACTTGAAAATCGATTTGCTTCTAAAACACAAGATAATCTTCTTGCAAGTTGGAACCCAAAAGAGAAATTTATTTGATCATTCAAATCTGGATTACAATGTGGGTGAAGCCTCATTTATATAGGCCTTGGAGAAGTTCTAATCCTACAAAATTTAGGAATTAAATACAATAAAAACTGGTGAAATCTAATCTCCTAATTAGATAAGTAACTTCTAATAATAGATAAAAGCTAAAAATAAAATCTTAATTAAATAAATCTGATCCTAATAGATATTCCATAATCCTATATTGATTTAAATTATAAAGAATCAAATAAAATCTTGAAAATTCGTAATTATCCAAAAAGTCCTGTATTATCTCGTATAAGAATTTTTGCATGCGATGTCTTCGCTAAAACAAACGTATCTGAGTTCCAGTTGTCCGATTGACACGTTTAAAGATGTGCTAGAAAGCTAATTGACAGCCAGACAAGTTTTAGAAAGACATGTCAACCCATAAATGCCTGGATCCCATCCAAAAATGCGTTGCAAGTTGACTGACGTTTTTACTTGTAAGCAATTTCAACTTCTTTTCCAAGATGGTTATTTTGACCCTTATCATGCTCGTATCATTCCCCCATTCTTCAAAAGGATTCATCCTTGAATCGGGATTCCATTCAAAGAGTCTTCGCAAGTCTGCAAGTTATGGAGCGTTCGCAGGGGGTTTGAGTGTTCGCATATGCCATGCCTGACACGTATCACCCCCTCCATCCTCCAAGTGATTCGTCCTCAAATCCAAGCCGAAAAAAGAAGGATGTGAAATAATGAGAAGTACAAAGGAATCTTTTTCATAAGTGGATTGATCTAATTGAGCACCTCGCAATGGTTCAACAAAGTCCTGGAAAAATAACTCAAAACCACTCAAGACAAGGATGTTATGGTTAGGTTGAGAAAAATTCTCTTTATATTTTTCTCATCTTTTTCTTTTGGACATGGATCGACTTTTACCTCTTGTTTCTTTTCACTCACATTAATTGGACTTTTATTTTTCTCAGCCTCTTGACTCTTGGTCTTTTTCAAATAAAATAACTCGCGTACCCAATTCGTCTCACAAAAAATCACCAAAATACAATTTCTATAGAGGTGGAAGTGTTTCTAACATAATGATAGGAAAATTATTAAATGAAGGGTTAGAATCACACTTACTTTTGTAACATGCAAGTATTTTATTTTTTGACTGTGCATCATGTTGTTCTCCTTCGTCCTAAAAGGGAATACCTTGTAGAGTCATGGTGAGAACGGGTGGTTCGGTTTGTGGGACTATCATCGACTCTGGTGTGGTATTCACCTCTTTTCTACATGGCACACTGATGGTGGTTCATTAGTCTGATGTACCGACGATGATTCAACTACAATAAAAGAGGATTCTTGTTGTTGATAATGGATGGGAACGAATCGCTCTCTCATGACTTTCTTGAGTTCTGGCCAAGATCTTATCTCGTCTTCTCCATTGAGACGCCTACTTCGCCGCAATGATTTCCACCAAAGTGAGGCATAATCTTTGAAATTTAGGGCCACTAATGGAACTTGATATTCCTCGTGATATTCAAAGAAATCAAATAGGAAATCAACACGATATTTCCAATCACAATAACCATCAGGATCATACTTACCTCGAAAATAAGGTATTTTGAAGTTTGGGATGGCCAAAGTGTGTTGATAATGGATGGGAATGAAACACTCTCTCATGACTTTCTTCAGTTCTGCCCAAGATCTTATCTCGACTTCTCCATTGAGATGCATATTTCCCTGCAATAATTTCCACCAAAGTGAGGCATAATCATTAAAATTTAGGGCCACTAATGGAACTTGTTCTTTCTCGGGATATCTGAAGAAATCAAACAGGCGATCAACGCGATATTCGCAATCACAATAACCATCATGATCATACTTTCCATAAAAATAAGGTATTTTTAATGTTTGGTTTAGTTAAGGGAGGTTTTCCTCGATAAGTAAAACCCGAGCTCTCAAGTTGTTTTGTATGCAGTTTGTCTCTACAAAACATCCTCCAAGAATAAATCTCACTCACGATACCAAATGATAGAGTAGCAAAGATTTAAATAAAAGAAAAAAGAAATTAACCCAAAATAAAGAACAAATCTGAAAATTTAGATTTGTTTATGGTGGTGACGTCAATGGAGGAAGCTTGAATATGTGAAAATGGCGTGATTAATTGATAGTTGTCCTCTCGCACCTCTTAGACGCAATTATCTAAGCAAGCAACCTCAAGCGGCTCTAACCCACCCTCCTAAACGCGATTGTATGGGCAAGC
>JAGYYJ010000332.1:0-14182 GCA_019671005.1 Hibiscus mutabilis
CTTTCAACTTAGGTGGCATACGATTGTGCAACATGGCCATGCATCCCTCTGTTGCAGCAACTATTTCAAATTCTCCTAGCCTTGTTCTCTTGGACACAATGTCTTTAAGAAACTTGGCATAGTTTGGCATTTGTTCAATTGCTTCCACTAATGGCAAGTTTATGTGGACTTGCTTTAGGATATCAAGAAACTTCTTAAATTGGTATTCTTGCTTTTGTCGCTTCAACCTTTGTGGGAATGGTGGTGGAAGTCGGATATCTTCGATCCTTTCATTGGTTTGAAACCTGATTGACGGCATTACTGGGACAACTGGAGTTGCCGAGGCGTTATCAACTGGGGTTGCCGAGGCATGCTTATCGCAAGTTGTCGAGGCATCTTTATCGCCGGTTTTCGAGGCATGCTTATTGCTGGTTGCCGTGGCAATTCCTGGTTCAGCATCTGAGGCTTTGCCGCTAGGTTCGTCTTGATCTTTTTGTGGAGTTTTGTTTGATGAGCGGGTTTGAGCCTCTCTAAGTTGTTGGCCACTTCTAGTGGTGATTGCCTTGCATTGCTCATGGCCAGTTCCTCTTGCGACTTCAGTATCGCTAGGTAAACCTCCTTGCGGTCTAGTATTCAGATTTTGAGCAAACTGTCCGACTTGATTTTCCAAGGATTTGATTGCCACCTCTTAGTTTTGCAATCTCATCTCGGTCCTGTTAATAAAAGCATCAGTTCTTTTTAAGAAGTTACTATTCTCAGCCATATAAGATTCAATTTTCATCATAAAAGCATTTAGAGAATTTTCCAAAGAATTAGATGTTGTCGGTTGTTGCTGCGGCAACTATTGCCATGGCATATTCTGCTGGAATCCCGATGCTTGTGCATTCTGATTGTTCTGGTTTAGAGCATTGTTGGGATTACTCCATGAAAAATTAGGGTGCTTCTTCCAAGCTGGATTGTATGTATTGGACATCACATTGTTGTTCCGATTGTAATTCCCCACATAGAAGCTGGATTTCGGATTCTGCATACATTCAGAAGGATCATGGTTATCACCACATAACTCACAAAAAGAATACATTACCTTGACCTCATGTGTGTTGTTTGGTTTTTGCATGTTCTGGACTATCTTGGTTAAAGTGGCCAATTGTGCCGAAATTGAATCTGATGATCCTAGTTCATGTATTGTGGCTTGACGTCTAACTCCTCCTCTTCTAGTAGAGGGGAATTGGTAATCGTTTTTGGCCATCCTGTTTAGAATTTGCATTGCTTCCTCCGGCGACTTATCTAAGAGTATGCCATTTGCCGAGGCATCTAGCATCATCCTTGTTGGTGTATTCACGGCGTTGTAAAACATTGTTACTTGAGTCCACACCGAGAATCCTTGTAGGGGGCATTTGTGTAGAAGTTCTCTATATCGCTCCCAAGCCTCGTACATGGATTCATCATCTGCCTGCCGAAAAGAAGTAATGTTGTTACGAAGCTTATCAGTTAAATTTGTAGGATTAAATCGAGCAAGGAAATCACGACAAAGATCGGTCCAAGATGCTATTGATCCGGCAGGAATGCTATTCAACCATGCTTTCGCCCTATCCCTCAGTGAATAGGGGAATAATCTTAATCGTAGGACATCGGGGGTGACTCCGTGTATTTTGAACGAGTTGCAAATGTCAAGGAAAGATTTCAGATGTTGCCGTGCATCTTCAGTTGCTGAGCCGCCAAATTGACCAATTGTGTTGATCATATTAAACATTATCGGTTTTAACTCAAAGTGGTCGGCTTCAATTTCAGGTGCGACAACTCCTGGATTAAGTCCATCAAGATCTTCTTCAAGATAGTCTCGAATAGTTCTGTTTCGTGCAAGAATCACTCCTCCTCCTGCTGGAACATCTTGATTCATATTGCCATCTTGATTAGCCATTGCTACTCTTATCCTTCGTCTAAGTCTTTGTAAGGTTCGTTCGATTTCTGGATCAAAGGGATATTCTGGTGTAGTCGGGCTCGCCCTGGTCATATACCAATGCAAAACCAAAGTTTGTTAGCCCTTTGAATCTTAAACAAGAAAAGTAAAAAGAAAGTGCAAGAAAATAAAAACAAAGTCGCTATTGCCAATCCCCGGCGACGGCGCAAAAAACTTGTTGCGCGTAATAAGTGCTAAGCAATTGTGCAAGTATACACGTTGCAAGTTATAGTATAAAAGATATCGTCTCCATAGGGATTGGTGCCACTTCAAGAATCTAGTCTCTTGCACTGTAAAAAGTAAAAACACAAATAAAGGATTATAGGAGTTTAACTAATAACTAAACTAGAAAGCAATAAAGTAAAAGAAAATATGAGATCAAATGAGAGAGAGATAGGCCAGGTTATCGTGAGTTGAGGTGTGATAGCCGATTGGATCGTCTTGGTAAAAGAGTGCACGGGCAACTCAGTTGTCGTGGCAACTTGCACAACGGGTTTACCTTGGCAACTAATCGATGGTTGCCTGGGCAACTAGTTGGGCGTCTGGGCAGCAACTTTCAAGGTTCGGCAGAGCGTTCTTCAATGGTTTCTTCTTATCCCTAAGTCGAAACTCTAGCTACTTGTGCATGCCTTGATAATACATCCCTACGTGAATCAAGGGTGAACAACAACCAATCTTGCGCTCCTCTTAGCCGTTGAAATCCTTAACTTATTCCTAAGCCGGATTAATCTTTGCCATCAATAGATTGAATAAATTTCATATTCATTCGTTTCTTGAATCTAACTCTCTCGATATTAGATAATTAGATGAAATCACTAGATCCTCTCCCAATTCACTCGCAAACAAGAATAAGAACCAAGAATGAATAAACCTTAAATAGAAAAGTGCAAACTCTTATTACCTAAACAAAAACCAATAGTTTCTCACAACCACAAAACACAATAACCATAGCCAAATAGATTTAGTTCATGTCTAGGTTCCAAAGAAACACAAGATAAATAATCCCTAGCATGAACCCAATCGAACAAGAAAGAAAAAGATGAAGAATGAGGCTTGTCAAAATCCTCCTTGCCCTAGATGCTTGTCGAAAATTCTCTCCTCTTGCCTTCCTTGGAGTTGTCTAAATTCCCCTATCTTTCTCTCTTTATGGATTGTCGAAATCTCCCTCTTATTTATAGGACTAGGTCAAAGTCCTTCTTTGAGGAGGAAGTTAAGTTGGAATTAAATTATCTTTAAAGAATATAATTCTTTATTATAATTATATTCCTACTAGAACTTCTCCTATCTTCTTGGAATTTAATTCTTCTTTAATCTCTTCATGGAAATCAAATTCCTTTGGGTTTGGGCTTTGCTCCACGTCATCTTGGGCTTGCCTAGTCATCAATTTCGAGTACCATATCACCTTTGCTCTTGTCGACAATTGCCCTGGCAACTGGCTCGGCGTCTTCTTCATGCATTGCCCTGGCAACTAGCTCGGCATCTCCTTCCTGTATTGCCCTGGCAACTAGCTCTAGCCTTGCTTTGGCAAGTGATCCTGCACATACACACAAAACACACCAAAGCAACATCTTTTCCCACAAAAACTACCAAGTTATGTAATCAAGCTCAACGATGGAAGGAAACATGGATTAATGCATGAATGGCTAATTATGCAACTAATATGAGCCTAAGTAATATGAGTAAAAAGGGTAAGAAAAATAGTACTTTTGAACACTTATCATCTACTATGACAACAAGACACCGATTCGGTAGTATAGGTCTCTTATAACAAAGGTGTGGGCCTCACGGTGCATAAGGTTAGTGTTGCGCGTAATAAGTGCTACGCAATTGTGCAAGTATACACGTCGCAAGTTATAGTATAAAAGATATCGTCTCCACAGGGATTGGTGCTACTTCAAGAATCTAGTCTCTTGCACTATAAAAAGTAAAAACACAATATAGAAGTTTTAACTAATCTAGAAAGCAAATAAGTAAAAGAAAAGATGAATTCAATTGAGAGACAATAGGCCAGGTTATCGTGAGTTGAGGTGTGATAGCCAATTGGATTGTCTTGGTAAAAGAGTGCACGGGCAACTCAGTTGCCATGGCAACTTGAACGACGGGGTTGCCTTGGCAACTAATTGATGGTTGCCTGGGCGACTAGTTGGGCAACTGGGCAGCAACTTCAAGGTTCGGCGGAGCGTTCTTCAATGGTTTCTTCTTATCCCTAAGTCGAAACTCTAGCTACTTGTGCATGCCTTGATAATACATCCCTGCGTGAATCAAGGGTGAACAACAACCAATCTTGCGTTCCTCTTAGCCGTTGAAATCCTTAACTTATTCCTAAGCCGGATTAATCTTCACCATCATTGGATTGAATAAAGATCATATTCATTCGTTTCTTGAATCTAACTCTCCCGATATTAGATAAATGGATGAAATCACGAGATCCTCTCCCAATTCACTCGCAAACAATAATAAGAATCAAGAATGAATAAACCTTGAAATAGAAAAGTGCAAACTCTTATTACCTAAACAAAAACCAATAGTTTCTCACAACCACAAAACACAATAACCATAGCCAAGTAAATTTAGTTCATGGCTAGGTTCCAAAGAAACAAAAGTAAACAATCCCTAGCATGAACCCAATCGAACAAGGAAGAAAAGATGAAGCTTGTCGAAAATTCCCCTTTGCTTCCTCTCTTGGTCTTGTCGAAATTCCCTCTTGTTCTCTCTATGGAATTGTCGAAATCTCCTTGATATTTATAGGGCTAGGCCAAAGTCCTTCTTTGAGGAGGAGTTTGAGTTGGAATTAAATTATCTTTAAAGAATATAATTCTTTATTATAATTTTATTCCTATTAGAACTTCTCCTATCTTCTTGGAAGTTAATTCTTCTTTAATCTCTGCATGGAAATCAAATTCCTTTGGGCTTGGGCCTTGCTCCATGTCATCTTGGGCTTGTAAAGTCATGAATTTCGACATCCATATTGCTTTTGGTCTTTGTCGACAAATGCCATGGCAACTGGCTGGCTCGTCTCCTTCATGCTTTTGCCCGGCAACTAGCTCGACATATCCTTCATGCATTGCCCTGGCAACTAGCTCGGCATTGCTTTGGCAAGTGATCCTGCACATACACACACAAAAACACACCAAAGCAGCATCTATTTCCACAAAAATCACCAAGTTATGTAACCAAGCTCAACGATTGAAGGAAACATGGATTAATGCATGAATGGCTAACTATTCAACTAATATGAGCCTAAGTCTAACAATAATATGAGTAAAAAGGGTAAGAAAAATAGTACTTTTGAACACTTATCACACCCCCAAACTCAAACTATTGCTTGTCCTCAAGCAATGCAAACTCATAATTACCTGCCAAGACTTCAAATTTTCACAAACTTAGCTTTGAACTTGATTTCAATTCTCTGAACCGGGGCACAAAGTATGATTGGCTTTTTATTTTTCGGAAAACTGAGGAGTTACTCGGAATCAAACTATAATGCTTGTGAGTGTGCGCGGAGTTGTGTGCGAGTTGATTTTTAGGATTCTATGCAAACAATAGGTTTTCAAATTACTTCATTGGGTTCTTTTTAACATGTTTTAACTAGAGCCAATTTCGGGCACCTCTAGTGTTTTTATTTTTAGTTTTCTTAAGTTAATTTAATCGACTAGAGCCGGTTTCGAGCACCTCTAGTTAAAAAAAAATTTAACGCCTCCTAGAGCCAGTTTCGGGCACCTCTAGTGATCAATTTTTTAGCATATGCTAGAGCCAATTTCGGGCACCTCTAGTATTCATCCAATTTTTATTCTAATCCCCCAATTAGTTAATTATCCACCTAAGTTTACTAGAACTCCTTAAATCAATCAAACCACAACAGTGTTTCATCAAATTTAGCATCATAGTAAAATTCTAAGTTTTTCCATGGTTATCCTAGAATAAAAATTCTATCAATTAAGTGCATTGGTAAAGTCATCATTGAATATTCATCAAATCTAAGCAATTCTTGTTCCAATTAAAGGCATGGCAAGCAATTTATGTATCCTAAATGTAATGCTTAAGATTAATGTAACTAAACATGGTAATTACTAATAACAATCCCCCCCAAACTCGAGTGAGGCATTGTCCTCAATGCATGCATAAAAATATCGAAAAATTAAAAATAATAAAAAATAAATAATAAAAAAAATGCATACGAGGACTTACTCCGAGAGTTCGTCATCGTAGATGATTAGTTTCCTTCTAGTCGGTGTCTTAATGCTTGAGCGCGATGGTTGTTTTCTTGTTGCCGGGATGTCTTTAGCTTTGGTTGCCGTGGCATCTTCAGGGTTGGTTGCCGTGGCATCAGCTTGTGCAGGCACGATGTAGGTTGCCGCGGCATCTTCTTCATTGATTGCCGGGGCAAGGATCTTGGCAGTAAATTTCCTTAGAATAGTAGTTGTGAGTCTTGTTGTGAAAAAGAAAACAAAGAAAACCTGAAAACTAAAGGTAATGAAGAAAAAATAAAATATCTCCTCTAAAAAATGAAAATAAAAAGAAAAAGAAAAAAGGAAATACTGAGAGGAGAGCATGCTCATGCATCTCCTAAGTTGACCACTTCCTTGTTACGTTCCACATGGGCACCATTGTAGTGCTTCAATCTTTGTCCATTAACTTTGAATTCATGGTTGTCAGAGATGGACTTGATTATCACGGCACCATGAGAGAATGGTTTGACGACTTCGAATGGTCCCGACCATCTTGATTTCAGCTTTCCCGGGAAAAGTTTTAGCCGAGAATTGAATAGGAGAACTAGTTGCCCTGGCGTGAATTGCCGTGGCAATAGTTTTTTGTCATGCCATTGCTTTGTTTTCTCCTTGTAGATTCGTGCATTGTTATAGGCGAGTGCACGAAATTCTTCTATCTCATTGAGATCCATCAAGCGCTTTTGTCCGGCACTTCCCCAATCCATATTCACGGTCTTGATTGCCCAGTACGCCTTGTGCTCGATTTCCACCGGTAGATGACATGTTTTACCATAGACAAGCCGGAAGGGGGACATACCTAATGGTGTTTTGAATACAGTGCGATATGCCCAAAGTGCGTCATCTAGTCTTAATGACCAATCCTTCCTTGAGGGATTTACAACTTTCTCGAGTATTCCCTTCAACTCCCGGTTGGAAATTTCGCTTGCCCGTTGGTTTGTGGGTGATATGCCGTGGCGATCTTGTGTGATATGCTGAAGCGTTGCAACATCTTGGCAATTAGTCATTGTCAAAATGCTTGCCCCGTCGCTGATAATTGCTCTCGGCATCCCAAACCGTGTAAATATGTTTTTCTCTGAGGAATCGTGCACGGTCTTGGAATCGTCGTTGGGAACTGCAGCTGCCTCTACCCATTTAGACACATAGTCGACGGCGAGTAAGATGTAGAGGTTGCCGAATGAAGATGGGAAAGGTCCCATAAAATCGATCCCCCATACATCAAACAGTTCTACCTCGATGATGTTCTGGAGTGGCATCTCATGTCGTCTAGAGATATTGCTCGTCCTCTGGCAACGATCACATTGCTTGTAAAAGTCTTGGGCATCTTTGTAAAATGTTGGCCTATACAAACCGGATTGCAAGACTTTGGCCGCGGTACGAGTTCCTCCAAAATGTCCTCCATAGGGTGAAGAATGGCATTGCCGGAGTACATTCTGTTGCTCTTCTTCAAGGACATATCGGCGTATAACCTGATCTGCACATTGTTTAAACAAAAGAGGCTCGTCCCAAAAGTAATGCTTAGCATCATGGCGGAACCGCATCTTCCCTTGGTGAGTAATGCCATACGGAAAAATACCACAAACAAGAAAGTTAACTAAATCTGCGTACCAGGGTATTGCCGAGGCATGTGCTGCCGTAGTGTCTGCTTCTAGAATTGCCGCGGCGTGTGCATCCATGGTTTCCAAGGCGTCATGGGTTGCCGAGGCATCTAGGGTTGCTGAGGCATCAAGGGTTGCCGATGCAATTAAAATTTGTTCATCCGGGAATGCATCGCATATCTCTAGATCTGCGTCCTCCTCCCTATTGCGTTCCAAACGTGATAAGTGATCGGCCACTTGATTTTCTGTTCCTTTCCTGTCCTTAATTTCAATATCAA
The DNA here is from genome assembly GCA_019671005.1 of Hibiscus mutabilis. Lineage (NCBI taxonomy): Eukaryota > Viridiplantae > Streptophyta > Magnoliopsida > Malvales > Malvaceae > Hibiscus > Hibiscus mutabilis. The sequence goes on from JAGYYJ010000332.1 coordinate 8,042, forward strand.
ATTCTTGTAAAAGTAATATCCAACAAATCAAACGAGGTTTAGCATCCTTTTTAGCAAATAAGTATTTGATTGCCGAATGGTCCGTATGAACAATTACCTTTGTACCAATTAAATAGGATCGAAACTTGTCAAATGCGAAAATTACAGCTAGTAACTCTTTCTCCGTTGTTTTGTAATTCACTTGAGCACCATTAAGAGTTTTACTAGCGTAGTATATCACATGGAAGGTCTTACCTGTGCGTTGGCCTAGGACTGCTCCTACCGCGAAATCACTTGCATCACACATGAGCTCAAAGGTAGCGTCAATCTTGGTGGAACGACAATGGGTGCCGAGGCAAGCTTTTTCTTTAGGGTTTCGAATGCTTGAGTGCAAGAATCATCAAAATCGAAGACTTTATCCTGTTCAAGCAGATTACACAAAGGTTTAGTGATTTTAGAAAAATTATGAATGAACCTCCTGTAAAAACCTGCATGTCCGAGAAAACTTCGAATTCCTTTAACCGAATTTGGTGGGGGTAATCTCTCGATCACGTCCACCTTGGCTTTGTCTACTTCAATTCCCTTGGATGAAATCTTGTGGCCGAGCACTATTCCTTCATCTACCATAAAGTGGCATTTCTCCCAATTGAGGACTAAATCCGTTTCTTCACATCTTGCCAACACCCTCTCTAAATTGCCGAGACAGCCGTCAAGTCATTACAAAAAACGAAAAATCATCCATGAAGATCTCAAGGAAGTCTTCGACCATGTCTGAAAAGAGCGCCATCATGCATCTTTGGAAGGTTGCCGGGGCGTTACATAATCCGAACGGCATCCTTCGGAAGGCATAAGTACCGTATGGGCATGTGAAGGTTGTCTTTTCTTGATCTTCTGGTGCTATGGCAATCTGATTGTAACCTGAATAACCATCAAGAAAACAATAAAAGGGTTTACCTGCAAGACGGTCAAGCATTTGATCAATAAAGGGTAATGGGAAGTGATCTTTCCTAGTGGCTTTGTTTAGCTTTCTATAGTCCATACAAACCCTCCAACCGGTCTGATCTGGTTGGTATAAGTTCATTATTTTCATTGCTTACCTTTGTTATACCTCCCTTTTTCGGCACACATTGTACCGGACTTACCCATGTACTATCGGAGATAGGGTATATAATGCCGGCGTCAAGCCACTTGATGATTTCTTTCATTACAACCCCTTTCATGGCATGATTCAGTCTCCTCCGGGCCTCAATTGAAGGTTTGTGATCATCTTCCAACAAGATCTTGTGCATGCACACACCCGGACTAATTCCCTTCAAGTCGGCAATTGTCCACCCTATTGCCTTTTTATGTAGCTTCAACATGTTGATCATCTTTTTTTCCTGCTCAGGCTGTAACTTAGAGGAAATAATTACGGTAATGTATTATCGATCCCTAAGTATACATATTTGATTTGCTCGCAATTGTTTCAACTCAAGAATTGGTGGATTTTCGATAGAGGGTTTTTCGATCTTACCTTCCTTACCTGAGTAGTCCAGTGGTTCAAAGTATGTACCTTGTCGATTGACTAGCCAATTTGCCTCTTCTGGTTGTTCCTCATCGACCGGTTCTTCATACTCCTCAGGTTCCTCTTGATCGGTAATGTAGTTGCCGAGGCAACTAAATTCCTCATCGAAGTTAAACTCTGTCGTGGAATGAAGTAGTTGGCATTCTTCTGGATCATCGGCATGCCTTAGTGTTTGGAACACATTTAGTTTTACCTGCTGGTCATTCACCCTCATTGTGAGTTCTCTCTTTTCAACATCAATCAAGGTTCTCCCTGTCGCTAGGAATGGTCTCCCGAGAATGATAGGTGCATGCTCATCTGCTTCACAATCCAAAATAATAAAGTCAGCGGGAAAAATGAATTTATCAACTTTTACCAGTATGTCCTTGATTTTTCCCTCTGGATGCACATAGGATCTGTCGGCTAGCTGTAGCATAACTGTTATAGGTCTTGCCTTCCCGATTCCTAGTTTTTGAAAAACCGATTTAGGCATCAAGTTTATGCTAGCCCCTAGGTCGCATAGTGCTTTCCCGACATAGTGATTTCCAATAGAACAGGGTATTGTGAAACTTCCGGGATCCTTCAACTTGGGCGGCATGCGATTGTGCAAAATTGCCATGCATCCCTCTGTCGCGGCCACTGTTTCAAACTCTCCTAGCCTTGTTCTCTTGGACACAATGTCTTTAAGAAACTTGGCATAGTTTGGCATTTGTTCAATTGCTTCCACCAATGGCAAGTTGATGTGGACTTGCTTTAGGATATCAAGAAACTTCTTGAATTGATATTCTTGCTTTTGTCGCTTCAACCTTTGTGGGAATGGTGGTGGAAGTCAGATATCTTCTATCCTTTCATTGGTTTGAAACCTGATTGACGGTATTGCCGGGTCATCTGGAGAAGCCGAGGCGTCATCGGTTGCCGAGGCATGTTTATTGTCGGTTGCCGCAGCAATTCCTGGTTCAGCATCTGAGGCTTTGCCGCTAGGTTCGTCTTGATCTTTTTGTGGAGTTTTGTTTGACGAGCGGGTTTGAACCTCTCTAAGTTGTTGGCCACTTACGGTGGTGATTGCCTTACATTGCTCATGGCAGTTCCTCTTGCGACTTGATGTATCGCTAGGTAAACCTCCTTGTGGTCTAGTGTTGATTTTGAGCAAACTGTCCGACTTGATTTTCCAATGATTTGATTGCCGCCTCTTGGTTTTGCAATCTCATCTCGGTCTGTTAATAAAAGCATCGATTTCTTTTTGAAATTACTATTCTCGACCATATAAGATTCAGTTTTCATCATAAAAGCATTTAGAGAATTTTCCAAAGAACTAGATGTCGCCGGTTGATGTTGCGGCATCATTGCTGCCGTGGCATATTCTGCTTTGGAATCCGATGCTTGTGCATTCGATTGTTACGGTTTAGAGCATTGTTGGGATTACTCCATGAAAATTCGGGTGCTTCTTCCAGCTGGATTGTATGTATTTGACATCATGTTGTTGCTCGATTGTAATTCCCCACATAGAAGCTAGATTCCGGATTCTGCATACATTGAGAAGAATTATGGTTATCGCCACATAACTCACAAAAAGAATCCATTACCTTGACTTCATGTGTGTTGTTTGGTTTTTGCATGTTCTGGACCATCTTGGTTAAAGCGACCAATTGTGCGAAATTGAATCGATGATCCTAGTTCATGTATTGTGGCTTGGCGTCTAACTCCTCCTCTTCTAGTGGATGGGAATTGATAATCATTCTTGGCCAGCCTGTTTAAGATTTGCATTGCTTCTTCCGCGACTTATCTAGGAGTATCTTTGTCTGCCGAGGCGTCTAGCATCATCCTTGTTGGTGTATTCACGGCGTTGTAAAACATTGTTACTTGAGTCCACACGGGAATCCGTGTAAAGGGCATTTGTGTAGAAGTTCTCTATATCGCTCCCAAGCCTCGTACATGGATTCATCATCTGCTGCCCGAAAAGAAGTAATGTTGTTCTGAAGCTTATCAGTCAAATTTGTAGGATTAAATCTAGCAAGGAAATCACGACAAAGATCAGTCCAAGATGCTATGGATCCGGCAGAATGCTATTTAGCCATGCTTTTCGCCCTATCCCTTAGTGAATAGGGGAATAATCTTAATCGTAAGACATCGGGGTGACTCCGTGTATCTTGAACGAGTTGCAAATCTCGAGGAAAGATTTCAGATTTTGTCGTGCATCTTGATTCTTTGAGCCGCCAAATTGACCTATTGTGTTGATCATATTAAACATTACCGGTTTCAACTCAAAGTGGTCGGCTTCAATTTCGGGTGCGACAACTCACGGGTTAAGTCCATCAAGATCTTCTTCAAGATAGTCTCGAATAGTTACATTTCGTGCAAGAATCACTCCTCCTCCCGCTCGAACATCTTGATTAATATTGCCGTCTTGATTTGCCATTGCTTCTCTTATCCTTCGTCTAAGTCTTTGTAAGGTTCGTTCGATTTACGGATCAAGGGATATTCTGGTGAAGTCGGTCTCGCATACTGGTCATATACCAATGCAAAACCAAAGTTTGTTAGCCCTTTGAATTTTAAACAAGAAAAATAAAAGAAAGTGCAAGAAAGTAAAAACAAAGTCGCTATTGCCAATCCCGACAACGGCGCCAAAAAACTTGTTCTTGCGTAATAAGTGCTACGCAATTGTGCAAGTATACACGTCGCAAGTTATAGTATAAAAGATATCGTCTCCATTGTGGATTGGTGCTACTTCAAGAATCTAGTCTCTTGCCTTTGTAAAAAGTAAAAACACAAATAAAAGATTATAGAAGTTTTAACTAATCTAGAAAGCAAATAAGTAAAAGAAAAGATGAATTCAATTGAGAGAGAATAGGCCAGGTTATCGTGAGTTGAGGTGTGATAGCCAATTGGATTGTCTTGGTAAAAGAGAGCGCGCACGGCTCGGTCAGTTGCCGTGGCAACTTGCACGACGGGGTTGCCTTGGCAACTAATTGATGGTTGCTGGGCGACTAGTTGGGCAACTACTTGGCGGGCGGGCAGCAACTTCAAGGTTCGGCGGAGCGTTCTTCAATGGTTTCTTCTTATCCCTAAGTCGAAACTCTAGCTACTTGTGCATGCCTTGATAATACATCCCTGCGTGAATCAAGGGTGAACAACAACCAATCTTGCGCTCCTCTTAGCCGTTGAAATACTTAACTTATTCCTAAGCCGGATTAATCTTCACCATCATTGGATTGAATAAAGATCATATTCATTCGTTTCTTGAATCTAACTCTCCGATATTAGATAAATGGATGAAATCACGAGATCCTCTCCAAATTCACTCATAAACAATAATAAGAATCAAGAATGAATAAACCTTGAAATAGAAAAGTGCAAACTCTTATTACCTAAACAAAAACCAATAGTTTCTCACAACCACAAAACACAATAACCATAGTCAAGTAAATTTAGTTCATGGCTAGGTTCCAAAGAAACACAAGATAAACAATCCCTAGCATGAACCCAATCGAACAAGGAAGAAAAGATGAAGCTTGTCGAAAATTCCCCTTTGCTTCCTCTCTTGGTCTTGTCGAAATTCCCTCTTGTTCTCTCTATGGAATTGTCGAAATCTCCTTGATATTTATAGGGCTAGGCCAAAGTCCTTCTTTGAGGAGGAGTTTGAGTTGGAATTAAATTATCTTTAAAGAATATAATTCTTTATTATAATTTTATTCCTATTAGAACTTCTCCTATCTTCTTGGAATTTAATTCTTCTTTAATCTCTGCATGGCAATCAAATTCCTTTGGGCTTGGGCCTTGCTCCATGTCATCTTGGGCTTGTAAAGTCATGAATTTCGACATCCATATTGCTTTTGGTCTTTGTCGACAAATGCCATGGCCATTTGGCTCAGCGTCTCCTTCATGCCTTTATACGGCAACTAGCTCGACATATCCTTCATGCATTGCCCTGGCAACTAGCTCGGCATTGCTTTGGCAAGTGATCCTGCACATACACACACAAAAACACACCAAAGCAGCATCTATTTCCACAAAAATCACCAAGTTATGTAATCAAGCTCAACGATTGAAGGAAACATGGATTAATGCATGAATGGCTAACTATGCAACTAATATGAGCCTAAGTCTAACAATAATATGAGTAAAAAGGGTAAGAAAAATAGTACTTTTGAACACTTATCAGTTAGTATATCGGAAGAAAGACAAAATTTCGAACGGAGGTGGAGAGCCTCGGATCATGTCTTTCTCCCACTTAAGGGTGAAAAGCTCGGTAGAGGGCTTATGCATGAATGACATATATATCATACACAAAAGCTACCTCCATTTTTCCTGAAAATTCATCCAACAATTCTTGGAAAAATTAAACTCGGATTATTGCTCAAAATGGCACGTGAAATTGATTAATTAAGCCTGACTCTCAATTTCATCCCCAGCGGAGTCGCCAAGCTGTCGCGACCATTTTTAAAATCGAGTGTAGAAAATAGCCTGACGATTAGGGTTTTGAAAATTAGGGTTTTTGTCCATTTTTTCATTTAATCTTGAAAATTAGGGTTTTATATTTTAATTCTTGAAATTCAATTTGGAGTAGCCACCGGTCATTTTGGTAGACCAAACACCATAAAACAACAAGAGATTCTTTTTCT
>JAGYYJ010000255.1:0-14391 GCA_019671005.1 Hibiscus mutabilis
GAAATGGATACATATTTTGCAAACTTTTTTTGTCTACTCATAATTAACTCTATGCCAAGTGGGTTTACTAATGGTTGCTGTCTACAGGTCAAGGATATGGTTCAATAATTCCTGATGCTCCAGCTGCTGAGTCACATCCCTTGACAAAAGCTTTAGGTGAGAAAGTTGGTAAACACTTGGAGCAATATATAGAAGCCATGGAGAAGGTGACTGATCTTAAACTTTTGACATTGCATTTGACTATAACCTGTCCCTTCACATCCCCATATTGTCAGAACGGCTTTCACAAATGTTTGGAACATTCTGCAGGTGAAACTAAAGCAAGGATTAAAAACTGCAATGAGCCTCTCAAGTGAAGGAAATGCATATCTGCAAGTAAGTTGTAGAAACTTCTAGTTCTAGAAATCAATTTGTTGAGTTACTTTTTCTGGCTATTGGCATTTCTTCTGATCTGTTTTGTTGATAATTTCCATTCAGGAAAGCCAATTTTGGAAGCTTTACAAAGAAGACCAACCTTCTTGTTCAACTGTCATGAGAACTGCAGTGGGTTTAGTGCATATTCTTGCATGTCTATTGGAACCTTTTATTCCATCTTTTTCCATTGAGGTAATCTAATTGGTGCACAGACTTTTAACTGGTGTGATTGAAAATAAGTAAATAATTCTGTTACATCACCATGTAATAATGCTAGCTGTCAAACTTGATTTCCCATGCCATTCCATCTAAATTCTTTTCCTTTTTTTTAAAGTTATTTAAGCAGCTTAATTTACCCCCTCAAGCACAAATTTCGCTTTCTGATGAGAAAGGAGACGTCGATAAGGCTAGAAGACTGTGGGAAATAATACCTGCTGGGCATAAAATCGGAGATCCAAAACCTTTGTTTGAGGAACTGGTACCTCTTCTATGCTATATGACAATATAACATCTTTCTCTACTGTTATTTTCTGTTGCTTGCAGTACTTGTTTTTCTTTTCTTTATATATATATATATTTGTCTTACTTGAATTGTGAACATAAATTAATGACAGAAAACTGAAAGAGTTGAAGAACTGAGGCAGAAATATGCCGGAAGTCAAGCTGATAGGCGTGCTAGGGCAGAAGCCGATGCTGCTGCAAAGACTGCTGAGCAACTGAAGAAAACAAAAATTTCAGGTTAGATAAGTTTTTGTTTCAATTTTTTATATTTAAAGTATTACTATCTAAAAAATTATATACTAATAGAAACTTTTCAGTTTTCAATATAATTAAAAGTCTTTAATATTTAAAACACTAATCTTATCATTCAAGCTCAAAATTATAACACAAAATTCATTTAACCTGGACAAAAGTTATCTTTTGGTTTGCAGAATATCATTTTGAGATTTGATCTTAAGCTAAAATCCGTTCTTGACTTCTTGTAATCAACTGCAAAAAATTATCAGTTCTTCATTCCATTTTGTTTGATATGTTTGTACGTATGTTGCTTAGGTCTGAGCTGTTATTTATTACAGATAACAAGAAACAGAAACGAAAAAATCTTCTGCCGACTCTAAAGACAAGCCTACCAGTTCTGAACCAGAAATTTCCATTACAAGACTTGATATCCGGGTTGGTAAAATTATAAAAGCTCAAAAGCATCCGGATGCTGATTCTTTGTATGTAGAAGAGATTGATGTGGGTGAAGCCCAGCCTCGAACAGTAGTTAGTGGACTCGTGAAATATATTCCTTTGGAAGAGATGCAGGTATTCGTTCTTTGCTTTGTAATTTCTGATTATATTGCATCATTTTTGGGGAAGATGTGATACTTGTTCTATGTCCCAGGGTTTTTCTACTACTAGTATCTTGTTTGGATTTACCGATGAGCAGAACCGGCTCGTTTGCGTTCTTTGTAATTTGAAGCCGGCCACCATGCGCGGTATAAAATCACAAGCAATGGTTCTTGCTGCTTCAAATGACGACCACACCAAGGTATGCAAATAAACACTACGTAGAAACTTTTGCTGTTAATGTATAAAATGTTAAATCTAACTTCCGTCGATATCTATTAGGTGGAATTGGTTGAACCACCAAAGTTGGCCGTGGTCGGAGAGCGAGTTACCTTTCCCGGTTTCACGGGCGAGCCGGATGATGTGTCAAACCCAAAGAAGGTTTGGGAGACACTTCAAGTGGATCTCCGCAGCGATGCGAATCTCGTGGCCTGTTATAAAGATAATCCGTTGACGACATCGGCCGGGGTTTGCAAAGTTGCGTCCATTAGCAATGGATCAATTAGATAAGATGGTTACATCTCTGGAAAGTATTGAACCTTACTCCATTTGTAGTTTTTGTACGCTGACAATATGGATTGCATGACTCTGCTTATTAGTATTGGAAAGATGTTAAAAGTTTGGGTTTCATTAGCAATCACATTTACCCTCAAATATTTTTTCAAATGTATTTAAATATAATCCCTAATATATTTTAGGATAAATATTTTTAAATTTAATAATAATGAAACATTATTTTATTATTTATTTCAATTTTTTATATTTAATAATAAAATAATAGAGAGGGATCAAAACATGAGAATACGAAATTTCAGTTATTAAATTAAAAAGTTTAAAAATTGAGCGACTAAAATAGGAGTGAAAAAATTGTTGAGTGATGAAATTTGTAATTTACCATATTTATTGTTGAGTGATGGAATAAATACAAATATAATAACATTTAAAAAGTGTTAGGATCTTATTTTTTTTGTTAATCATGTGTATTTAATTTATTAATTGATCAATTTAAATTAAGTATTGTAAATGCTTATTAAGGAATAATTTTTTTAACTTAATTTACTCAGTTCAAAACATCAAAATTTAAACTTCGAAATTTGTTTGAAGGATTTAGTGTTTTATCTTACTAAATTAATTGATTGTTAATTTTAGGATCTTATTTTTTAATATTTAAAGAATCAAATTTTTATTTAATTATAAACATACTTAAAAGCATTAAATCTTGATTAAATCGCATGTGAACGCTCCGAAAGAATAATCCCACATCGTGTAGCCTAATTCACATCATTAATCAAATCCAATCCAATAACGGTACAAATTCATTTCCCAACTTAAAATCTCAGCCATCCACGAATGTGCCTTTTTCCCCCCCAAATAATATTCCTTCGCACTCCACGCGCCTCCTTGCTTCCTTCATTCCACCGCCAGATTTCATTCACGAATCTTTTTTTTCCCATACTGAAAGCAGCTTAAGATTGGTTTCGTCGCAATACCGGATCTTACTTGTTCCCATTCCAAAGGTTAGTTTCAATCCCACCATTTTGTTTTCAATATATATATACCGGGTTCTTTCTTTGCGGAACTATGTGGACGATTTTGTTATTAAAGAAAGGCTCTTGTTTTACTTTTTGAGGAATGGGTTTTGATGGGTAATGGTCTAATTTCAAAGGGATGTTCGGTTTTGGAGGGTTAATACATTTTGATCTTTATGGGTAGCTGAAAAGATGTTTTCTTTCCTTGAAATTGTATATTTTTAGTGGTGGAAAAATAAAATAGCTAGAAATCGGATTGATTTGTAATGCAGCGGTGCATAAAGATGGATTTAATTGATATAATTATAGGGTGTTAGTGTCGATTGGGGGTCTTTGAGATATTCAGTACGCTGAGGCTATTTTTGAATTTAGTCTGAATGCTTTGGTTCAAGATTGGATGGAATTTTGAAGTTCTGAATCTTTAAGAGGATTGCTTCGGTCAGATTGGTTAGGCGAGATAGGCTTAATGTTAATTCGATTAATTAGTGCCTTGTATGATTTGAGTCTTGACCTCAGCGTTCAGCGTCGGTATCCTTGCCCTAAAGTTGGATGCCATTGCAACTGCTTCTGTATTATCAAAATCTTATTGGAATTTGATGAGATTGGTGTCATTGCAGGCTTATAGGATTCTTAATAGCATTCTATGTAGTAATGCTGCATTTTTTTACATGTTCTCTAGATCCGTGCCTGCGGATGTTCAGTCTGTTTTGGTGATTTCTTTAAGTCAAAAAGATTTTCCCATTGAATAAGTTGAAATGCAGTAATAACTTTATTTTGCCAGATAGGTGTAGTGAATCTTGAACGCTGCTGGTGTAGAAGATTTTATAAGTCCCTTATGCGGAATTCGGCAGAAGCTGATGTTAAAAAGAATTACCTTGTATTGAGAGTTGTGTGACTGTGTGAAAACACTTTGCTGTCAGTGAAACTAAATGCTAGAATATCAATTGCTATTCTTTTCTACTTTTTTTTTTCCCGTTTTTGCTATTCCCAATGGCTTTTGGTCATTTGGCCTACTAGTAAAAGGGTCATTTTATGTGCATATCTGAATCGGTGTACATATGCCATAGCCTAACGTGTTGTGGCATCTGTTAGTTTGTTTGTTTATTTGTCTCTTCCAAATAAAAGAATATTTTAGTCAGCTAAACACAGTACTTATTGTTTAATTTGTTTGTCAAATGATATTAGAATCTCAATTCTCTATGGACACTGAATGCAGGATTTATGATAGTTTCAAGACTTAAGTAAAAGGTGCATCAGCTGAGCGATAATACGTTTTTAGTATAGAATGGAAGATGGATTTTCAAGCTTCTGGGGTCCTGTCACATCCACCGACCGGTGTGAGAAAAACTATGTTCACTCATCTTACATTGCGGAGTTTTTCAACACTATATCCAATTTCCCGGGCATTCTTTTAGCACTCATTGGCCTTATAAATGCCTTGAGACAACGGTTTGAGAAGAGGTTTACCGTCCTTCACATATCTAACATGATACTCTCCATTGGGAGCATGCTATACCACTCCACACTGCAACGTGTGTAAGTATTCTGTTCCCCCAAAAGCTTCTGACATTAGATGAATGTCTCTCCAACCGAGACATAATATTAGAAAATATTGTTTCTGTATATCTGATTGGAGGATTTTTTGTTCTTTGTATTGGTTTGCTTAGTAGAATTGATGACTAAATTTAGGGTTTATTTGATTATTCTTCACTGCATCTGATATGTAAAATGAACTTTAGAAAAATTGCTGATGTTATGTGGCTTTAAGAACTAAGTTTTAACAATTTGTAATCCATCATTGTTTACCAAGTTGATTTGTAATGTAAATTTCCGAATTATTTTCAGGCAACAGCAAGGTGATGAAACTCCAATGGTGTGGGAAATGCTTCTATATTTTTACATCCTCTACTCACCTGATTGGCACTATCGGAGTACAATGCCTACATTCCTGTTCTTTTATGGAGTAGGATTTGCAGTAGTCCATGCTCTCTTACGTTTCGGAATTGGTTTCAAGGTTCATTACGTCATCCTTTGCCTTCTCTGCATCCCTCGCATGTACAAATACTACATCTTCACGAAAGATGCCGCTGCAAAACGACTTGCCAAGTTATATTTAGCAACTTTGCTCCTGGGGAGTATATGTGGGCTTTCGGACCGGGTATTCTGCAAGCAGATATCTCATTGGTACTTCAACCCCCAGGGTCATGCTCTATGGCATGTCTTCATGGGCTTCAATTCGTATTTTGCCAACACATTCCTGATGTTTTGCCGAGCACAGCAGCGAGAATGGGATCCGAAAATTGTCCACTTCTTGGGTGTTCTCCCCTATGTCAAGATTCAAAAACCAAAGAGCCAGTGAAAAGGCTTGCTTGTTGCACAAGCCAATTCCTTTTTGTGATTGTCCCATATTTTAGCATCATTCATATCCTCTCTTATTAACTTTAAAACCCGTATCACTTAAGATCTTGAATGGCTTTCATGGATTTGGACACTTAGTTTTACAAAGATTAGCTTAATGTATTTGTGAGTGATAGAAATAGGGAAAAATTTTGGTCTTTGAGGGGTTTTATCCCCAACATTTTAGAATTTGAATTCTGTATTAAAGATTTCTTCTTTTTTTTGGTAAAAATTAAGGTAGCTGCATGAAAAATGAATTTAATTCAGTGTTATTAATGTTATTACTTTCAGCAAGCACAGCTTGAACGGATACATACTCATACAGGCAAAGAAGTGCAAATTGTGCAATAAAACCTATATATAAGGAGTAAGATCCATTTACACAACATAGAGTTTTAAGTGTTTTTTGGATCGTTGGATCGATTGAGTTCAATGAGTGAGATTTAAACTTTTAAATTAAGAATAATCTTCTATTTTTTGTAAAAATCTCTCATTTCTCAATGTTAATCTCAGTTGTTCAGTTTTACTCATCAAACGATCCAAAAAAACACTTAAAACTTTAAAGTTTGACACTGTATCAACAATTCTACCTATTTGTATATATTACACATTCAAAGGAGGTAGATGTTGAGTGCAATAACAAAGAGGACAAGAGGGAATGGAAAGAGTATTATATTTGAATCTGATGAAGAAGCAGTCTGCACAACTTTGCCTTTGGTCCCATCTCCATTAGATGGTGGTGTATATCCCCCATATGATCTATTTGTCCTGCAATTTTCAAATCTTATCATATTAATATTTAGAATTTAAAATAAATAATTATGAAAACATTACAGTTATTTTTAAATAGTAAAATAGATAATTGGGTCGGTTTAAGTATATTATCCGAAACCCATGTTTTTTTAGACATTATAACACCAACGATGCCAACTAAACTCAGATATCTTATCATGTCATAATAGTATTTAAAACAGTTTAATATTTAATAATTTATATAAAACATATTTATATTCGTGTATTCGTATCATGTCCGTGTAAAAAGTACCTATGAGAAGTAGGGCAGAAAAAGATGAGATAATCAAAAGCCTTGCAAGTGAAGGTGCTGGTGCCATCATCATAAGCATAACTGTAAGCCCTAGGGCAAGCCCTTTTGAAAATGGTGGAGTAAAAGGAAGGCCTGCACGTTGTTGGATTCCCGAATTCCCCACTGCAGCAATATTGGTCCAGCCCGAATGCCTCGCATGCACTTTTGCAAGCCACCACCCTTTCCGTGCCGCCGCCGCCATCTCCGCCCACCACTTGAAGCTCTTGAGGGCAAGCTGTTAACAAAAGAAAAGGTTTAATAATGGTGAAAATTGTCCGTTCCAATATTAAACTCGTATCCGGAACATGAAAATTAACACGAATATATAAATTTCATAAAATTTTATAATACGAATTATTAACGTATTAAAATTAAGAAAAAAAAGAATCTAAGTTCATAATTTCTCGGTCTTACCAAGATTAAGATCAGAAGAACAGCCAGTGGCGTTGCATGAACCATGCACGCCACGAGGAGCAGCAACAATAGGCAAATTATACCCATCCACAAGACTAACATCGTAAAAATCTTGTTCATTCCCCGACCCCAGAGTTATCTCGAAAAGCGACGCCGGCGGCGTAGCCCCATTGCCGTCGCACTCGAGCCTCCCCCCACAATCACCAGTCTGACAAGACCCTACACCATTCACATCAAACCTACAACCCGTCCTACCCCAAATCCGACCAGACCACCCAGTAGGAACCGACGGGATCCGAACGCTTTGGCCGGCATCCAACTGAAACCCCGTTGTTTGCAACGACGGAGTCCCCGAACCAGCCAACGTTCCGGGCCATATCGTGTAGGGACAGTTGTTTGTGATGGTGAAAGTGTGACAATGGGAGGTGGAAACGAACAATGCGAGGATAATAAGGAAGACATTAGCATGAAACATGGGTCAATCACTGTTCTAAACGAAAAAAATTGGAGTTTTTTTTGTACGAAATTGAAACCATGGTTAAATATAGGGGACATTGAGGGATATACAAGAAAGATAGAAGCCTAAAGGGCTAAGACTACGTTGCTTTGCTGAGTCTATTTAATTTGCTGCAAGAAGTTGCCTTTCTGGGTTTAGTATTTCTTTTTTGGTTGGTAATAGGAATTGCCATGGGCAATGGGGATGACCTTTTTTTAGAAGCAATTCCTTGCTTTATTGATTGCGTAGGACCATACCAAACATTATATATTTATAGTATAAAATATTCCATGCATAGGAGGGACTTACCAAATATCACATGGCAGTGAAAACGAAAAGTTTTACAGACGCTTTAGTGTTAGGGTTAAGGGACCTGGTTTAGGAAATTAGTTTAAAGTTTAGAGGTTTAAGTGTATGATTTTAGATTTTAGGGTTTAGATGTTAGGGTAATATGGTTAGAGATTTAGGTTTTAGCCTACAAACTCTAAAATTTAATCTTAAACCCTAAATTCTAACTCCATCCTCTAAATTCAAAACTCCAGCGCTTAAACCCCTAAATACTAAACCCTAAACAGAGTCTCTAAACCTTAAAATTGAAGTACTTGTGGAATTGAGCTTTTGTACTGTATTTTTTTTTATGAAATTGAGCTTTTGTACTGTATTATTTGAAAATTTTGATCCCTCCATTAGATTTCGTTAAATTTTACTTTAATGTTGACACGACAATTATAAAAAGCCTACAATTATATATATATATATATATATATATATATCAATTTGACCCTTAATTTTTTAAATAAATAAATATTATCGAAACATACTCAGACGTAATTGTAATTTACATATGCATTTAATTTTCATTATTTATATATTTTATTAATTTAATCTTAATTTTAATTATAAAATAATTTAATAATCATTCATAAGAAAATATGAACAAGGCGAGATAAGATAATTGAATATTGGTGTTAGGGGAAGAAATTATATTATGACCCTTCTTACCACGTCATCAATGATTCCGACCAATAAAAATTATTCATTTTATTATTTTTTTATCTTATCTTTTTACCAAGTAAATTTTTACTCATATTTACCATAAATTAAATTAAAACATGATTTTTACCGAGTGAAATTTCACTTAGTAAAAAGATGACATAAGAAAAATTAATGAAATAGATATTTTTATTAGTCGGACTCGGGACCATAAATAATACGGTAATTAAGGGTACAACCCATCCATTTAATATTTATGGAAAAACACAATTAAACAGAATTTAAAAGCGAAGAACAAGAAAGAAAAAAAAAGAAAATTATTATGACAAATAAATGGTATATATAAAAATTAACTAAATCCATTCAATTAATTAGGACAATTAGAACATACTACCATATAAAACTTAATCTAAACAAATAATTAAAAAAAAGACTGAAATAAACAAGATAAATAACAAAGAGGGACTAAAAGGATGATTAACCCACTGGTTTCGGACCAAAATGAAGCAAAAACAAAATTTGAAGACCAAATTTAAAAGAAAATAAAGTTGTTTGGAGAGTAGTGACTGAAATAGAAGAAATGAAAACATGGTGTCTTGCGGCGCAAACAAAAGATGAGCGGAGGGATTTAAAAAAATAATTTACCCATTTGATTTTTTAATGGGTTTTTGACCCCAAAACTAAAAAAAACTTTAAAATGCTCTCTGGTTTAAAGGATGAACACCCACTAGGGGTGTATACGGTTCGATTTCGATTTAATTCAGTAAGCTATTTTAGTAACAATCGGTTTTCGGTTCGGTTAACCTCGGTTTTCGGTTTTTTCATATTAACGTTAGTTTTTAAAATTTTGTATTTTATTTTGACAAAATAGCTTTATTTGATGACTTTTAAACATTAAAAGTTCGAGTTTTAAAGTATTTTTCATAAATATTTATTAAAAACTTAATTTTTTAAGTAAATAATAATAATAATAAATACATCTATAGTATTATAAGTATAAAATACTTATTTTTACATTATAAAAGTAACTGTAAATTAAATAAAAAATCAAATTCGGTTCAATTCGGTTCGATTCGGTTAACCACGGTCGTAAACTTATAAACCATAAACCGTCCAAACGCCTCGGTTCGGATCGGTTTTCAATTTTGCGGTTAACCATGCTCAGCCCTAACACCCACCAGTGTTCATCAGCACCGCTGTGTAAAACCAAGTGCCGCCACGAGTTTCTCAGATTCCGGTCGTGCGTCGCCGTGCGCCATCGTCGACCGGCGCCAGAATATGGATTTTTTTTAAATAGAACAAAAAAAACATTTTCAAGCCCCTTCTTTTTACCGGCTCACCTATTTCAACCGAAGCAGTCGAAAAGACTTGTCATCGGAAGAAGAAACCCCACTCGCCGCTGCATGCATTGGCGGCCTGAAACCAAAATGGGTAAATCCTTGCATCCTCCTCTATTTTTTTGTGTTACTTGTTTTTATTTTTATTATTTTTCCGAACTAAGAAAAAAATGAAAGAAGATATAATTTTTTACCTCTGAAAAGAATAATTTTTTTTTATTACTTGATTGTTCATCTTACAAGGGTTTTGGTTCAGATATATATATGAAATACATATAAATAAAAAAAATTAAAGAACACCTAATCTATACTGTTGGATGTGTTGATGTCCATATTGATCTGAAAATCCCATTTGCATATATATTGTTCTGTCCTTTTTTGCAGGCGGTGGTTGAACGTCGGTAGCGGGATCACCGACGGTGACGCCACGTGGCCAAGGATGTTGAGGGATCTGGCGCGTTTGAAAATGAACAGTCACGGCGGTGTGCTCCACGCGCGAGTGAGCAGCTGAAGAGACTTCCTCGGGTGTGATATGGATCATTGGATCAGATCTGATCCAACGGTTAGATCTGGGCGGCTGCAAAGTGAAGATGTTATTATTAGATTAGGGTTTTAGGGTTTTTTTAATATGTTGGGCCGAACGGGCCAGCTATGTAATAAATATCTATTGGACTATTACATTGGACTGTTATTGGGTTTAGTTATTGTTTTGTTTTTTATTTTATAATAATAATAATAATAGATTACCGATACTAATAATAATAATAATAATAATTAATAATATTAATATTTGAACAATAATAAACATGTATAATATACGTACATACACATAAAGTACTAATACATAAAAATTCACACATATAAACATATATATAAATATACACACATATATTCACACACCTACATGCAAAACAACATATACAAACATTCAATATAATATACACATTTTAAAATAATTGAGCATGATAATAATATAACATATAATAATGCTAAAAATAAACTAATATAATATCTGAATGTATATAATAACAAAAACCCGGACAAAATTAGTGATTACAGCTTAGAATTTAGAGTTTAGAGTTAAAATTTAGGGTTTATAGGTTAAAATCTAAATCCATAATCATATCACCCTAAATTCTAACCCCTAAACACTAAACCCTATAATTAATGCACTTGTGAAAATTTTTCGTTTCCACCGAGAGTGCATGATATATTTCCCCATAATATAATGTGGTATGAATGATAATTTGAGGATGAAATTGGAACATTCAAAAAGTTTGGGGATCAATTTAGAATGAGGGTTATAGTTTGGGGATGAAAATAGAGCATTCAAAAGCTTGGGACCAACTTAGAATGAGATCCATAGTTTAGGAATAAAATTGAAAAGACATAATGTCAAAAGATACCTCCAACGTTTTAACGAATAGTCACTTTGGAAACAGAGATGCCAAAACCTATAGCAAAAACTAATGTCTAACCTCAATTAAAGAACTCTGATTTTTCCAGTTGCATAAATCTAGAAGAAATTGAAAGTACTCATTTTGCATACAGCTTTACGCCAAAAACAAAGCTTTACCAGGAATTCCATGTTAGAATATTAAAAATCTTAATAATTCAAATATGTCACGTTAGCCCATGAAGAAAAAAGAAGAAGATAAGAAACGCACCCAAATCTATCAATATGTTAAAATCTTTAAGCCTTGAGGTTTTGATCTTTTAAATTATTGCCGATCATCAACGTTGAGAACAAATCGGTGAATGTAAAGACGACTGGTATTCCTCGATGAACATATTAACTCTACCAAGAGAGGAGCAGATCGCGAGAACGAAAACTGCTTCAATCGGATTTCGAATATCATCTTTCTCTAATGAATAGATCGAGCAGAACAGGGTTTCAACAATTCTAGTAATCTGCTTTCGATTTCCAGCTCCGTCTTCCTTCAATAAATAGAAGCCCTTAGTAACGATCTGGAGACGTTTTGTGTTTATTTCGATGGAACTCACCGGACTCTTGACGTCAAAGGCAAACTGCTCGATTCCGTCATCACGAGGTACTCTATCTGCTGTACTCTTTTTAATCTGTAATAGCATTACGTAACCTATATATAAACATGATTTCTTGAATACAATTGCACTCGTTGTGATGACTTACACTTTAGCTTGGGGAAGTGCAGCTGAAAACAATGTCTGAATCCAGAGAGAAACCATGGGAAAACATCTGTAGAACCTTAAAATCTTTGATATTTTTCGTGAATTTTGCAATGATGTAAAAGAACTTGTGAATGTAAATATAACAGAAATTACGAAGACCTGAAAGGAAGAGGATTTCCTTCAAGGTCTTCGTATCGAATCAAGTTTATAGCGAGACCAGATCTGCAGGAAAGAAGAAAATTGCAGGGATTAGTATGAGTTCAAATGTTAAGCATTCTCACAGTGACCAATTCAGATGCGGCTTTGTTGAGATGCCAAAACTGCAGCTAAAATTGTCTGTAAAATTGGTTCGGCTCGGAGAGATGAAAAGCTTTCGAAATAGAGCAAAACAGAGACGTGATATCATTGAGTTGCCTTCTCATCGGCAATGATCTAAATAACACGGCCAGCTAATGCGTAGGCCGGCTTTTCTTTTCACTTTTGCCCCCTCACAGACCCAAACTATCGTGTCAAACATTTTAACAAACAGATTGTGCAAAAAAGACCCTAACTACTCAGTCAAGCATTTTAACAAACAGTTTAATGCAAATAACTCAGTCAAGCATTTTAACAAACAGTTTATGAAAAAATTCAATACACATAATTTCAAGATTTACACAGCATAATTAGAGAAGATAAAATCGGCTTTATTCCAGGGAAATAACCAGGTCTTTACAATTCTGTTCGAAATATTGAGAAGAAAAAGAGAAAAAAAAAACTAAACCTAAAGCTTGCGATCACCAGATTCAAAGGCCCAGGGATTGAATAAACTTGAGTATTACAATAAAGCGCGCAGAATCTTGAAGTTGTGAGACAAGCAAAACATAGACAAGACTTGATAAAGTTGAAACCATGGCTACAGAGGAATAAAGCGCGCAGAATCTTTAAGTTTTGGAGTCATCCCCGATCATTAAATCCGAGAACGATCCGGTGAAGGTAAAAAGGAGAGATAGGACGCAGACATAGAAGGCGTTTAGATGTCCGTGGAACAGAAGCGGAACATTACTTTCTCCTATGTTTTCACTGGGAAGGAAGAGGAGGATGATAAGGAAAACGGTGCAGAAATGGACTTTATGTCTCGCCATAGATAAATTGACGGCGGGGAGGAGAGCGAGCAGGAGTTGTTTCATCTTTCTCACCATCTTCATCGAGAGAATTGGGTCTGGGAAACAAAGAAAAATACCAACTTTACTGCGGTAAAAACATGAAGTGATGAGCAACGTCACTTTCAACCCATATATAGAGAGAATTAGGATCCTACTCCTACTAAAACTCAATTAGTCTTGTACTCTAATTTATTTTCTAATAACTCATTTGTTTTCGGTCTTTGATACTAAGCCTTTGTTTTTTTGGCGCGGACGCAAACGGCCGTTGGGGGCCTTAACACTCGTTGTCCGAAGTTGAAAAAGTTAACTGTGGGCAAACAAGCATTTAAGCGAAAAATATAGCGAGCAAACGGCCGTTGAGTGCTACACCGACACCTATTTGGCATCAAAAACATTGCGATAACAAGCGTTTAAGAGAAAACTCAACTAAAAACAAGCCCTAACTCTAAATTTTAAGGTTTTTTATTTTATTTTAATAAAATATCTTTATTTTATAACTTTTAAACACTGTTTAGTAAAGTTTTAAAATATTTTTCATAATTATTTCTTAAAAATATTTAATACTTTATATATATTATTTCTAAGTTATTTCAAAATATTTATTTTATTACATTATATTAAAATTAGAAATATAATATCTCTACTAAATAAAAAAAATATATATATAAATATTTAATAATATAAAATCAGAATAATTTTATAAAAGTCTTAATTTGGTTGGTATTATTGATATTTCTACACATAAGAAGACCTGGATTCAAGCACGAATTTTTCTTCAATTTAGACCGTGTAATTATGTTATAAACCTTAAGAAAAGAATCGGTATTCGAGTCAACAATCTCTAGAGAAAGTAGTTAAAACTCTAAGTTGACACCCTCCTCTCTCTCCTAGGATGTGAGTTCAAAACCCAATAGGATCAAATTTTCCTTTCTCAAAAGAATCGGTGTCCAAACATTAAGACATATTATTAAAAGAGAGATATACAAATTCAAAACTTTAATTTTTATTCCTTATTGAACATGGTGATGTCATAAATTATTAAATTAGTATAAAACCACTTATCTTTTGTTTCCTATGATAATCTTTACATTTTTCACCA
>JAGYYJ010001912.1:0-90451 GCA_019671005.1 Hibiscus mutabilis
TTGGTCCCTAAATGATATGTATGCAATTAAATGAGTTTGGATGGTTATTTGAGGCTGAAACTTGTCATATGAGCATTTAATTTGACTAATAAAGGACTGGTAACTTCAAAATAAGTTAAGTCCCTGTAATTTTATAGAAGTGCAATTTGGTCCCTAATTATAATTGCGAACAATTGGATATCGATTTGATGCCGGATTGAGTTAAGTTTCACCCACTGCCAGTATGCACACCCTAGGTTAATAGGTTGTATCTAGATAAGATAAAAAGAAAAAAATGGTCATAATTCGAGTTTAATCTTTACGGTTTACTTTGGTAAACCCAATATAGCTCAATCGGTTTGGTCTTGCATCTAGATCGGGTCAAGGGGGTTACAACAATCACAATCGGGTACAATCACAACTCCAATCATCGATTAGGTGTATAATCTACTAACGGGAGTTTTTGGTACCATATAACTCTTCAACCGTTAGGGCACTCGGGTGGAGTATTCAGTACCTTACAACCCCTCAACACTTGAGGGGACTTTTTATAATGCACTATCAATCATATGGCTGACCAACTATATCCGATAATATTTTAAACCACACCACTTGCCAATATAATTCATTATCAACCATGTACCTCACTGTTTTTATATGCATCAATTCAAAACCATTTACACAGCAACTAACCATGATTTAAAACAAGTATTCGACATACTTACATGGATCATTTAGCAAATGCATCCATCATCATTATATGATCAAAAACAATACAAAATATGCTTAAACAGTAGGTACCGTGTCAATTAAAACAAGTGCATAAAATCCATTTCGTAAAAGCACAATCGAGGGAGAAATCTCTTTATACTTACTGATAAGTGTTCAAAAGTACTATTTTTATTACCCTTTTTACTCATATTATTGTTAGACTTAAGCTCATAGTAGTTGCATAATTAGTCATTCATGCATTAATTCATGTTTCTTTCCACCGTTGAGCTTGATTTATAATAACTTGGTGATTTTTGTGGAAAAAGATGCTGCTTTGGTGTGTTTTTGTGTGTGTGCAGGATCACTTGCCAAAGCAAGGCTAGAGCTAGTTGCCAGGGCAATGCATGAAGGATATGCCGAGCTAGTTGCCAGGGCAATGCATGAAGGAGACGCCGAGCCAGTTGCCATGGCAATTGCCGACAAAGAGAAAATGCAATAGGGGTGTCGAAATTAATGACTATACAAGCCCAAGATGACGTGGAGCAAAGCCCAAACCCAAAGGAATTTGATTTCCATGCAGAGATTAAAGAAGAATTAAATTCCAAGAAGATAGGAGAAGTTCTAGTAGGAATACAATTATAATAAAGAATTATATTCTTTAAAGATAATTTAATTCCAACTCAAACTCCTCCTCAAAGAAGGACTTTGGCCTAGCCCTATAAATAGCAAGGAGATTTCAACAATTCATACAGAGCATTAGGGGAATTTTGACAACTCCATAGAGAGCAAGAGGAGAGGATTTTCGACAACTCCAAAGGACAAGAAGGAAGAGATTTGGACAAGATAACAAGGAGGGAGAGAGTTCGATTTCTTCTTCTTCTTTGCTTCCATTAGATTCATGGTTTGGGGATTATTCTTTGTATATCTTTTGAACCCAACCATGAACTAACTTAATTGGTTGGGGTTATTGTGTTTTGTTGTTGTGAGAAACAATTGGATTTTGTTTAGGTAATAAGAGTTTGCACTTTCAATTCAAGGTTTATTCATTCTTGGTTCTTATTCTTGTTTGCGAGTGAATTGGGAGAGGATCTCGTGACTTCATCTATTTATCTAATATCGGGAGAGTTAGATTCAAGAAACGAATGAGTATGGTCTTTATTCAATCTATTGATGGTGAAGATTAATCCGGCTTAGGAATAAGTTAAGGATTTCAACGGCTAAGAGGAGCGCAAGATTGGTTGTTGTTCACCCTTGATTCACGCAGGGATGTATTATCAAGGCATGCACAAGTAGCTAGAGTTTCGACTTAGGGATAAGAAGAAACCATTGAAGAATGCTCCGCCAAACCTTGAAGTTGCTGCCCAGACGCCCAAGTAGTCGCCCAGCTAGTTGCCCAGGCAACCATCGATTAGTTGCCAAGGCAACCCCGCTGTGCAAGTTGCCACGGAAACTGAGTTGCCCTTGCACTCTTTTACCAAGACGATCCAATCGGCTATCACACCTCAACTCACGATAACCTGGCCTATTCTCTCTTTTTCTTTCATCTATTCTTTTAGTTTATTGCTTTTACTTTTCTCGTTAATTAAAACCTCTATTATCAACTGTGTTTTTATTTTTTTCACGGTCAAATAACTTAAGCAAAGTGGCCCAAACCAATCCTGTGGAGACGATACTCGATACTCATATCACTTTATTACTTGCGACGTGTATACTTGCACATTTGCGTAGCACTTATCACACGCAACAAGTTTTTGGCGCCGTTGCCGGGGATTGGCAATTGGTGTTAGTTGTCTTTGTTATTGCATTTTTTCTATTAGTTTTACTAACTTTTCTTTTTGTTTGTTTTATCAAAAAAAAAATTAGGTGCGCTACAAGTTAAGGGACGCCAACATGTCGGGAAATAAAAGCCAATCTATTCGAGAGATGATGATGGAAGATATGAATCAATCCAATCAAGAGTTTCTTGCACCCTTTGATGATTACCTATACCAACTGAGAAAAGCCCAAATAACTTATACCGTGGAAAAATCTTGTGCTATGTGTGGAGAACATCATGTGTTTGAAAATTGCCCTTACATTTTCAGTGCATATAACTACATGGAGGACCATAGAGGGAACCAACAGCAAAATTCTTCATGGTATGGTCAAAAAGCTCAAAATTTTTTTTACCATAACAATTTTGCCGCAGCAACAGATACGTCATGGCAATGTAGTCCTTTTCAAGAGCATTCCAATTCCTTGGAGAAAACGTTGCTAGCTTCCTTGGCTAGACTTGATGGATCAATTGAAGAGATTCGAGAGCTATCAAAATCTATGGATACGAGGATAGCTCAGTGGGATGCAACCTTAGGGGATTCAGAAGATCAATTGGGGAGATCCACATATGTCATGGATAACATGCACCAACAATTCATTCCTAGGGATACTGAAGTCCCAAGGCAAGAGGACAATGAGCAATGCAAAGAAATCACTCTGATGTGTGAGGAACAACTAGAACCTCAAAGTCAAGAGGATGCCAATGAGAGAGACTGTCCAACACATGATGAGCCTGAACAACAAATTGCCTCGGCAATGATTGAGGAGCCTGAACAGAGCAATGTTGCGACAATACTCAGTGAAGCTGAGAAAAATAATACTACAGCAAATTCTGAGGAACCTGATGCCCAGAAGGTTAGAACGTTGATGTTGAAGCAGGAATCTGTAGATTGCTCTCATCTACAATTGCCACGGCAATTACACGACCACATGCAAGATCAACGAGATGATAATACTTTGCCAATGGAATATGAGCAGGTAATGGTTGAACCTTTTGAATTCTTTAAAAACTCACCTCGTCCATTGCATGTATGTCTTGAGGAACCGATGTTGGTAGATTTAAAGCCATCGAAATCTCTACTGATAGAGATTTTTGAGAGGCCAAAAGAAAACGATGTTTGGATTCGTAAAGCTTTTCAGAAAATTGGTTCTTCCCTTGACTTACAGCAAATTTTGGCAACTGATTGCCACGACAATTGGCTTGAGCAGCAATTGCCACGACAACAAAGGCTACATCCAACCATGATAGAAGTCGACAAGAATGAGGTAATTGAATGGTTGAGAATGGATATAATTTTTCCTATTAATATATTTGTGCCTTCAGGAATAGTAACAAGGTGGAGAGTATACATGGACTACAAGCGAACAAAGAAGAAAGACACATCCACCATGGTAACGTAAAAGGGAGTAGTGGCAAGCACATTGGCCAAACTCTTTTTGGGCAATATTATCACCCGATGGAGGGTGCGGATGGACTATAAGAAGTATCGAAAATGGCAACCTTCAACACCGCAGCAACTCCTGATACGCACGCCTCGGCAACCATGGATGCGCACGCCTCGGCAACCCCTGACGCCTCGGCACCCATGGATGTGCATGCCTCGGCAACCCTCGACGCCACGGCAACTACTGATACATTTATTTTTATTTTTTGAACTATTTTGTTATATTATTTTTGGTTATTTTTTCTCTTTATTTTTTAGGATATATTTTATTTTTCTTCATTATCTTTAGTTTATAGGTTTTCTTTTCCACAACAAGACTCACAACCACCATGCTAAGGAAATTCACTGCCGACTACTTGCCACAGTAACCACAACAGAAACTGGCGATGCCTAGGCAACAACAATGGCTTCGGCAACTATTGATGCCCAGGCAAGTGAACCTGCCTCGGCAAACATGGATCAAACCAAAGCAATGCTATTCACGCGGTACTAGCCACAAGCATTCAACCACCGATCGGAAAATTGAATCAAGCAAACGGCATGAAGGAAACTCATCACTCGAGGTGACGACCTCTCTGACTAACTCATTTCATTTAGTTTCTTTTAAATTTTGTTTCACTCTTACATGCATTGAGGACAATGCTTCTCTCGAGTTTGGGGGGTGTTGGTTTCTAGTTAGTTTCATGTTTAGTTGCATTCATTTTTAGCAATCACATATAGGTTGCATATGTTACTTGCCATGCCTTTAATTGGATTTAATTGCTTAAGACTTGTTGAATATCCAATGATGAATTTTTGCCACTGCACTTAATTGAAATAACCTTTAATTTTAGGATTGCATGAAAAGAACTTAGAATTTTACTATGATGCTGATTTTTTTTACACAGTTGTGGCTTGTTGATTGAAAGAAACTTAGTGAACTTAGGTTGCTTAAAATTTGGGTAAATTTAAAATTGAAAATTAAAAGTTAATTTCTTGCTAGAGGTGCCCAAAACTGGCTCTAGTAGTAAATGAACTTTCTTGCTAGAGGTGCCCGAAACTGGCTCTAGTAGTTAATGCACATTAAAGAATCGCTAGAGGTGCCCGAAATTGGCTCTAGTGAAAATAAAAAAAAATGCCTCGTACTTAAATTGATAAAAGCCTATTATTCACATAGAATCTTGAAAATCAACGTGTACACAACTACGCACACACATTGTCACGAGCATTATAGTTTGGTTCCGGGTCATTTTTGTGTTATCCAAAAAATTAAAAGGTGATCATACTTTGTGCCACGGTTCCGAGGTTTGAATTCAAGTTTGAAGCATGTCCTTGATGATTAAAGTCTTGGCAGGTAATTGTTAGCCTGCATTGCTTGAGGACAAGCAATAGTTCGAGTTTGGGGGCGTGATAAGTGTTCAAAAGTACTATTTTTATTACCCTTTTTACTCATATTATTGTTAGACTTAAGCTCATAGTAGTTGCATAATTAGTCATTCATGCATTAATTCATGTTTCTTTCCACCGTTGAGCTTGATTACATAACTTGGTGATTTTTGTGGAAAAAGATGCTGCTTTGGTGTGTTTTTGTGTGTGTGCAGGATCACTTGCCAAAGCAAGGCTAGAGCTAGTTGCCAGGGCAATGCATGAAGGATATGCCGAGCTAGTTGCCAGGGCAATGCATGAAGGAGACGCCGAGCCAGTTGCCATGGCAATTGTCGACAAAGAGAAAATGCAATAGGGATGTCGAAATTAATGACTATACAAGCCCAAGATGACGTGGAGCAAAGCCCAAACCCAAAGGAATTTGATTTCCATGCAGGGATTAAAGAAGAATTAAATTCCAAGAAGATAGGAGAAGTTCTAGTAGGAATACAATTATAATAAAGAATTATATTCTTTAAAGATAATTTAATTCCAACTCAAACTCCTCCTCAAAGAAGGACTTTGGCCTAGCCCTATAAATAGCAAGGAGATTTCAACAATTCATACAGAGCATTAGGGGAATTTCGACAACTCCATAGAGAGCAAGAGGAGAGGATTTTCGACAACTCCAAAGGACAAGAAGGAAGAGATTTGGACAAGATAACAAGGAGGGAGAGAGTTCGATTTCTTTTTCTTCTTTGCTTCCATTAGATTCATGGTTTGGGGATTATTCTTTGTATATCTTTTGAACCCAACCATGAACTAACTTAATTGGTTGGGGTTATTGTGTTTTGTTGTTGTGAGAAACAATTGGATTTTGTTTAGGTAATAAGAGTTTGCACTTTCAATTCAAGGTTTATTCATTCTTGGTTCTTATTCTTGTTTTGAGTGAATTGGGAGAGGATCTCGTGACTTCATCTATTTATCTAATATCGGGAGAGTTAGATTCAAGAAACGAATGAGTATGGTCTTTATTCAATCTATTGATGGTGAAGATTAATCCGGCTTAGGAATAAGTTAAGGATTTCAACGGCTAAGAGGAGCGCAAGATTGGTTGTTGTTCACCCTTGATTCACGCAGGGATGTATTATCAAGGCATGCACAAGTAGCTAGAGTTTCGACTTAGGGATAAGAAGAAACCATTGAAGAATGCTCCGCCAAACCTTGAAGTTGCTGCCCAGACGCCCAAGTAGTTGCCCAGCTAGTTGCCCAGGCAACCATCGATTAGTTGCCAAGGCAACCCCGCTGTGCAAGTTGCCACGGAAACTGAGTTGCCCTTGCACTCTTTTACCAAGACGATCCAATCGGCTATCACACCTCAACTCACGATAACCTGGCCTATTCTCTTTTTTTCTTTCATCTATTCTTTTAGTTTATTGCTTTTACTTTTCTCGTTAATTAAAACCTCTATTATCAATTGTGTTTTTATTTTCACAAAGGCAAGAACTTAAGCAAAGTGGCCCAAACCAATCCCTGTGGAGACGATACTCGATACTCATATCACTTTATTACTTGCGACGTGTATACTTGCACATTTGCGTAGCACTTATCACACGCAACAAGTTTTTGGCGCCGTTGCCGGGGATTGGCAATTGGTGTTAGTTGTCTTTGTTATTGCATTTTTTCTATTAGTTTTACTAACTTTTCTTTTTGTTTGTTTTATCAAAAAAAAAATTAGGTGCGCTACAAGTTAAGGGACGCCAACATGTCGGGAAATAAAAGCCAATCTATTCGAGAGATGATGATGGAAGATATGAATCAATCCAATCAAGAGTTTCTTGCACCCTTTGATGATTACCTATACCAACTGAGAAAAGCCCAAATAACTTATACCGTGGAAAAATCTTGTGCTATGTGTGGAGAACATCATGTGTTTGAAAATTGCCCTTACATTTTCAGTGCATATAACTACATGGAGGACCATAGAGGGAACCAACAGCAAAATTCTTCATGGTATGGTCCTCTCAAATTTTTTTTACCATAACAATTTTGCCGCAGCAACAGATACGTCATGGCAATGTAGTCCTTTTCAAGAGCATTCCAATTCCTTGGAGAAAACGTTGCTAGCTTCCTTGGCTAGACTTGATGGATCAATTGAAGAGATTCGAGAGCTATCAAAATCTATGGATACGAGGATAGCTCAGTGGGATGCAACCTTAGGGGATTCAGAAGATCAATTGGGGAGATCCACATATGTCATGGATAACATGCACCAACAATTCATTCCTAGGGATACTGAAGTCCCAAGGCAAGAGGACAATGAGCAATGCAAAGAAATCACTCTGATGTGTGAGGAACAACTAGAACCTCAAAGTCAAGAGGATGCCAATGAGAGAGACTGCCCAACACATGATGAGCCTGAACAACAAATTGCCTCGGCAATGATTGAGGAGCCTGAACAGAGCAATGTCGCGACAATACTCAGTGAAGCTGAGAAAAATAATACTACAGCAAATTCTGAGGAGACGATACTCGATACTCATATCACTTTATTACTTGCAACGTGTATACTTGCACATTTGCGTAGCACTTATCACACGCAACACTTACTTCCGAGTTTAAACCAGTGTTCCAAGCTAAGTTTAAACCCCCAATATAACCTTTGAACCATTTCAAAGCTGAAATACACGTTTTCACTCATCGACAAAGCAAAACTTCCTTCGCCGATGCGAATTCAAGCGTCTGAAGCCTCCGAAGCCTCACCAATAGCTATATGATCAATCTCCCCTATTTTAATCACATGACAACAGAGGATTAATGCATCATCATGCATCCATAATCCCAACAACAAACTCCCCAACTTCGCCTCACTAAAACCATCAAACGTCTTCCGTAAACAACCGAAAACACTTTCCAACTTAACCTAAACGCAACCCAACCATAATCTAACAATTCAATCCATTAATTTACTTCAATTAACTTCCAAAAAATCCAAAACAATCCTTATACCTCCAGCACACATTAAACCTCCACAACTCTCCAAAAACATATAACTAGCAACCTAGAAATTTAGAGCTTCATCTAACTTTGGGATTCCAATGTTAAATCCATCTTATTAACATTATAAAACATCAAAAATCTCGATTAAAATCAATCAAGAACTCAGCAAAATAGATACGAAACAAAAATTACTTAATCTCGTCGATTACACATTGATTTATCCAATTTCCATTATTAAATCATTTAAACTCATTAGAAAACATATGTAAATGATCAATAACTTGGTAATTTCATTAAAGAACCATACATTAGAGGAGAATGACGAAGCTCACCTCTAATGTTGACTTTCCTCCTTAATTGTATTGATTTACATGAGAAAACAAGATTAAAACAATAAGGTTTTGATAGAAATCAATTAAGAACTCTTTTTCAATTAAAAGATTGAAGAAATCAAGAAGTTACCTGAAGATTTTGAAGAATAAAAGGGTGTTTAGCTGAAGAGAATTTGAGAGAAAATCTTTTAGAGAAAAGTTAGTTACGTGAAATTTGCTTAGGAATTAATTATTGAAATTAATTCCCCAAAATCTATTTATACCTCTCCCAAATCCTTTTTTAAAATAGCCAATTAAGGAGAAAAGTATGATATTAGACTTTAGGCAAATAGTTCCTTAAAGATTCAAAGTTTTGATCCTTTTAAAAAACAGTCACTAAAAAACATTTTACATTCTTTACATTTTGGTCACTAGCCAAAATGTTAAATTACCAAATCCCATTTTCCAAAATTAAATTTATCAAAAATATATATATATTAAATAAGGATTTTTAGATATTTTTCTCGCACCAAAAATATTTATTCCGATTTAAATCTTGAATTTGACCCGAATCTCTAATCTCGGTCCATCGGACTGTCTAATCAACCTAGAAACTCCTAGGCCTAAAATGGAGTCATTACAAATGATCTCAAGTCTAAGTATCATACATGTAGTTATCATTATGAGCATTGTTGTGACTGTCACATAATAATCATAGAAACACGCTCATAGCGGATCAGTCCAATATGTCGTTCTCTAACACATACTTATGTATTGATTTTGAAATATCCATGTCAATGAGAAAAATTCGTCATCAACCAACTATATATTAGTATTAATATATTATTTTTGTTCATTCCCACAATAATACTCGACTATGGACATTCAAGAATCACCATATTATTCTAAGGACTTTATTATAATTCAGCTTATTTATAAATGCACATAATAAGACTGAAATACTAATAGTAATGGCTTTATATTAATAAACAAAATAAAATAAGTATGTCTTTTACAACCATTTTATGATTGGTCTTTGGGCATACTACAATACCTTGGTGGTTGAGCTTGAATTATTTGTGGAACAACATGTACAACTGGTTTTTGTGGAACCAAAGGTGTAACTGGTTCTTGTGGAACAACATGTTCAATATGAATTTGTGAACTAGTAACTTCAAAGGGATCTTGACTTGAACTACTTGCTTCTTCAAGACATTTATGTAACCCTTATATCGGCCTATGCGTTAAGTCTAGTCCCATGAGGTTACATTCCATACCAAAAACTTCCTGAGAAAATATTTAAAGATTTCATGTCCAAATCAAATAGTAATTATAAATCATACATAGGTAAATTAAGATAATTAGTTTAAACCATATCGAAATTTAGTTACAAAATAGGCCACATCGGGCAATATAGTAAAGTATACAGTATCGAAATATAGGCTCATGTCACCCAAATAAAGACAATTTAGAAGATAGAAACATTACAAAAAAAGAGGTGTACTGAATGTGTTGATCCTCTAAGTTTCAGGTCTACAGGTAGCCTATGCAAAAGTATCTAAAAGGAAAAGATTTGGGGGTATGAGCTAGGGATCTCAGTGTGTTCCAACAAGTGCATATAAAACATATAAATAGTTCAAGTGTATAATCATTTAAGTAAAACATGTTTCAAGAGCAACCAAAGTTTTATTTATACTTAACTACCCTCCAACCATACACCGTTATGCAGTTCCCCAAAATTGCATCCATAAGGACTTGTCCTAGGCCCAATGGGCGTAGGAGCCAGCCCAATGGGCGTAGGAGCCAGCCTAAGGGGCTACCTTAGGTCCATAAGGACTTACCCGAGCCGAAGCGTCGGAACCTACCCAAGGGGCGACCTTGAGTCCATAAGGAATTACCAGCTAGATCAGGGCTGAACCTGCAGAGACTTCATAACATATCCCCGATAGTATACCCATATATAAATAAGTATTTGTACAATAGACATTAATATCAGGAATTATGTGGAAAACATGTTTTATATCATTAAAACAGTAACCAGAGATCATGCTTTCAAATTTGACATATGGGCATACTATTAAGCAGATAATGTAGTCATGCACTTAATCAGATAACCATATCGGGTTCCAAAACAAAGATATATTTTGGAAACAGATAATGTATTCAAATCATATAAAATTATTCATGCTTTCAATCAGAGAAAAATATTCATGTGCACATGATCATTTTAGAAAATATATTTAAAATCGTAATTTTGCACACAAGGAACACACCTCAAAAGCTGGTAGGAAGAGTCTACTAAGCACCCGCCTCGCTACGCTCTGTAGTGGTGCTAGATCCTAGATCATAACGGAGCAAGGTTACTACAAGAGAATAAATTCTAATTTAATAATTTCACGAGTTTCTAAGATCATACGAGTAACTACGGGTGCTCGTTGGTGAGCGAATTGAGAGGAGCTGAGTTGAGTAGACAAACGGTCGGGAGAGTTTCAAGTACCTTTAAATACATAATAATTCATATCAGTCCTTTATTAAATATAAACTCTCTTAAATGAAATAACTTAATACATATGCATTTTCGGATTCAAGGTCGGATTTAGAGGCTTACGGGTTAAAATTTTGTGAAACGGACTTCAAAAATAGACTTAGGACGTCGAAAAACCCAAAATATGAGTTTTTGAAAAAATTAACTTTTTGAAAAAATCGTTCGGACAAGTTTGGATCAGACGAGTCGGGTTATTGGGCCGAATATGACCCGACCCACATACCTAAACCTAATCTCACCGGTGATGTCATCGACGATCCCAAATGGCACGTTTTTTGCCGAAAAAAGGTCAGAAATTACTCTACCATTCAACCATTTCAAACATAAATCGGAAACACGTCGAAAACTCACCGTATTTACCTGAATGCAAAGGGACTACCAGAATAACGCGTAACTCCGCTTTTACCGATGTTGGACGGATGATCGGCCGGTTGAGTTTTGCTCGCCTTGACATGGGTATGACGATGGTGGCCTCAGATTCAAGCCATGATGTCGAACAGCAATGGAAAGTGCAGAAAACAGAGACAACCTAAGTTTTCGACATCTCGTGCCAAGGCACGGGTATAACGGGTTATATAAATAGTATGAAATGAACAACCTCTGATATGAACAACCTTTGAATTGATCTGGGATAACATGTTAGTCTATGAATTTAGAGCCTCTTGAGGAACAAAAAAAACAAACTATTATCAGTGATTGTTCTTGGTAATTAAATATTTGGAAAATGATCAATTGTAGGATTGGAAGAAGAAATAGTATGAAATGAAAGAAAAAAAAATCATGGAAAACAACACCCCTTGATATCTCTCAGATGGTTAATGATTATTGTATTCTGTTTCACCTTCAATGACCATGTTATATTAGGAATATTGTTACGATGTTGCATTTAGGATATGCTAACGACTCAAACCCAACACCTTTTATACCTGATTATGGTAAAAAGATTGAAGGTGGAAGAGTCTGGTGGTATCGATAGAGAATGAAAGTGGTGGCGAAGACGACTAAAATAATAGCCACAAGTTGTAATGACCGTGAAAAAGGGAAGATAAAAAGAAAGAAATGTGAGAGGGAAAGAGAAAGAAATATTATTTTATTAAAAAATTAAAATTAAAAAATAATAAAGGGTTATTTTATTCTTGATAGTCATTATTTTAATCGGCGGATAAGAGCATACTCTGCACCGAAATCGTGGAGAATACGGCCTAGTCATTTTTACAAATTGAAAGCCCCGATTAGTATTCTTTTTATGTTATACAGAAGTCTTTTTTTCTTATAGTTTACATAATCTCCGTTACTCATCCTTTATGTATTTTGGTATTCATAAACATCAACTCTTTTTTTTTTTTCAATCCCCTATTTGTTTAGCAATACATGTATGAGGATCCATACAAAGGATAGTGAAAACTCTAGACAGTGGATCTTTTGAGCCCGCTTCAAGTTAGATTGACTAATCAACCCGCCTTGGGGTGAAGACTATTTTCGTTTACGTTTTCTTCCACTTAACTCTTGTATATAGTAAATGAGATCCAATTAGTGACACATAAGTGTTTTTAACGGCAATTGACGGCAGAGACCGTCATGAAAGGTATATAAAAGTTGGGTTATCATAATGAAAGTTTTAAAAGTTCGATAACTGTATTAAAAGTTCTCTAAAAATATTGTGACTACCAATGTAGTTTACCCTAAATTGAATTGTTAAAGTTTTTTTAACAATTTCTACCTAAGGAAAATTTGCTCCTGATGAATTTTGGATACACAACCTAGAGTAAAGGAAAATGTGTCAACAGAGAGTTTCAATTACTTGCTCTAAAATTGTTAACGAATTTTTAAAGTTATGAAACAACTGAAAATGTATTTTATGCATCAATCAAGATTACCATTTCAAAAGATGTATAGCCTTGCTTTTTTTATTAAAAGAGCGGCCAAAGTAATTGCAAGAAAGTACATAAATTTCCACTATGATTTTTCATATGTTGCTGGTCTCTCTATCTTGAATGAACACCGAGAGAAAAAAAAAATACTTGGACTGCATAAAGTATAAATCCCATCATACGTAACCTTACCAAAGTTACATATATATAACAAAACAATGAATATTCCTCACAGTAAAATGACTTAATTGAAACAGACATAAACCCTGTTTTTGATGAGGCGAAAAAGAAGAGCTTTTTTAACAGCCATTACGGTCCCACCATTCCAAGAATACAAGAGAAGCACCATAGTGAGCCAATGCACCCATCACCACAAGAATGTGGAAGATTTGATGACTGTGTCCCGCTAAGTCGAACCATCTGGGCTTCAACCGTTCTGGAACCCGAGTGACGTAGAACATGGTCCCTGTTAAATAGAATGTGGCCATGGCAGACTCGTAGGCTAGGGTGACTTTGCGACGCGGATTCGACCAGTTGACAATAGCGGCATGGAGTCCCAGGACGATGCCGAAGAGCCCCATGGAAGTGAAGAGTAGGGCTCGGAACGAACGGAATTTGCTGGTAGACAGAGTCGGTGATAGCAGCGTTACGATGGTGAACAAGCCTAGAGATGTGATTCCACCGAGATAGACGAAGTGCCATAGTGGATCACATTGGAAAATGTAGTAGATCGGAGGGAAAAACGATGTGATGATCATGGCGGTGATCCCGGCATAGTCGTGTCGAAGCAATGTAAGGTTTAGATGGTGTGAATGGCAAGAAAAGAGGTGGCAAACACTGCTTGATAGGAGGCAGAACAAGGAGCCCCCTACAAATACATAGAACGGCCAACGGGTAACAGGGGTCACCGGGACATTGATATCCATTTCCGGGACCGCTATTCGATTAAAATCAAGGAGATCTGTTATTCCCTGCAATTCTCCGACCATTAGCTCTACGGCATAACCAAAATGAAGCAAAAAAGCAGGCCATAAACAGTAAATGCCATGGGGCATACTCACCAGAAAGAGGCCTTTAGAATCATGAGAAACAGTAGTGTCTCCATTAATGAAAAATGACCTGCACCAATTTGCATAACATAAAACTCGTCCCCAAGGCTTAACTTTAGCGATTCATATAATCATTTTTAAGAGATGACGTTCGGTCCGAACCCTCGCATTTAAATTCGAATTTATTTTATCATACTCTTCGTTTGAAACATGTTCTTGTTATGTTTTCAATACTTACTACCATAAGAATAACAAAATTTGAGAAAAAGAAATAGTTATTAATTAATATTTTATTGTTTCTTGGAATGATTCATGGAGTAATAATTAATTTTCTTTCTATTACATAGACTTTTCATGTCCAGCATTTCTTAACTGTCTTCCAACTTGTAATGCATTAGGAAAATGTCGGATTTCCCCTTTTATTTCAAGACAAATAATCAAATAAAAAGAAACCTTTTTTACTGTGATCATGTCATTTTTGTTGCTTTGGAATTAAAAAATATATATTTACTAAATTGAAGAGAAAAAAAGTGCAAAATTCATTAAAATTAGAACTAAAACCTTGAACGAACCTGGTTAAGAATGTAATGAGATCCGCTAGTTGTGGCAGCTCCAACAAGTTCGCCATGGTTAATCCCAAAAATAGAAGAAACCCAAGCAAATGCCTGAACAGTCCAACACAAAACCATAATCAAATTAGGGAGGAAAAAAAACAGAAAAAAAATGCGGTAATGAAAATCTTTGTAAGAAGAAATCCAAACATTAAGTGTTTCATTATGCCAACGAAAGATGCTGAAAAGAGCTTCCTTGAGAGACCAGTCAGCCCTGTAATAATTCAGTATGAACTCATTATCCTTCATGTACTGCGGCAACTCCTTATACGACACCAAAACACATGACGACGACCGGCTTTTAGCCTCATTCGAGCCTTGTTGCCGATCGTCGTCGTCTAATTCCTTGCCGTTTTTCATGTCAAGAGCTTCGCTGGAAACGAGCTTGGACTCGAGGGTCGGATCCATCTTCCCGATCTTTTTCGTTACAAGACGGGATTCAAAACTAGAGCTTGAAGATCCTCAATAAAAATAGAGAACCCTAAGAAAGATTTAAATAAAGAAGAAACTAAATGTAGGGCAAGATTTGGCTTGTGGAGATGGCAGATAGAGAGCTAACTACACCAACTGCCACATTTAAAAGGGGAGAGAAAAATGAAAAGGGCTAAGCAAAACTAGCTGTAATATATTGTTAATGGAATAATTCTAACATTTGAATATGATTTCTGCATGCAGAATGCAAAACCAAAGAGTGGGGGAGAAAACAAAGTTGTTGGTAGGTGATCAACAAATATTGTGGGTTTTATGGGACCCGGATAATTTTGGGAAAATCAATTAGTTGATTGAGTTTTGATTAAAAATTAAGATTTCGTTTGATAATGTGCATGCGTTTTAAATAGCACAACTTTAATTTTAGCATTATATGGTTTTAGGGTTAAATTTAATTAAAATGAACTAATTTGATAAAATGTATTTAAAAAATTAAATATATCATTATACTTTTTATTTATGATATTATTATTGAAATAAATAAATAAATAAATATGGTATTAATTAGGGCTGTAAATGAACCAAACGTTCAACGAACCATTCGTGAACCATTCATCGGGAAGTTCGTTTATGTTCATTTATTTATTAAATGAACGAGTATGAAAAAAATTTTCTGTTCGTTTAGTTAAATGAACGAACACAAACAAATGTCTTGTTTATTCATTTACGTTCGTGAACGTTCTGTAATCCGTTCATTTAAACTTATTCACATATGTCCAATTATATTTATTATTTTTCATAACAAAAGTATTATATTTAAAAATTTTAAAAAGATATATTATAAATATGAAATAAAAAAAGAAAAAAATTAAATAAATATTCAATGTATGGGACTTCAGATTTTTAAGAAAAAAAATTAAACAATATTCAATGTTCGTTCGCGTTCGTTTGTATTCGTTTATTATTTTAACAAACGAACATAAACAAGAAAGTATGTTCGTTTAGTTGCTCGTGTTTATTCATTTGTTTGGTTAAAATTAAACAAACAAACGTGAACATACCCTCATTTGTGTTCGTTTGGTTCGTTTACGGCCTAATATTAACATAATTATTCTAAGTTTAGTTCAATTTGAAATACGGGTTTCATAAATTGTTAGATTATCTATATTTGTTTATCATTATTATTATTCTTTTATTAAAAATATATATGTTGTTTCTATATTTTTATTTTATTATATTATATTTATACATTTTTTGTTAAAAATTTAAATATAAATAAGTAGCTTTAGTTAAATATATATTCTTAATTAATATTTAAATATAATTAAGGAAGAATGAAATTGAATTAAAGTTATTTGTGGAGAATAAAAACTTCATCGTCAATGTATCGAACAATTATCAATATAATATTATATAAAAGTTAAATATATAATAATATAACTGGTGTAGGCTTAGTGTAATGAGGCACTAGATCCTTTAAGCAAAGTCAAGGGTTTAAGTTGTGAATGGAGTAAAGTTGGTTGAGAGGATCACCTCAATAACGGGCCTATGTAATACTCGGTCCAGATTAGTCAGATAATGAATTTGATACCAATAGTTAAACAAAAAATAATAATATATTTAACTTTCATATAATACAATATATAAAAGGTATAATATCAAAAAATGCTCGTAACGTTTGATTGAATAGTCATTTTGGCTCATATTCTTTATTTGAAGTATTTTAACCCTCAATGTTTCATTTTGGGTCAAAATGACACATTTGTGAATGAAAACTGTTAGCCAACTAACGATAAACATCTTGAAATGAGTTGATAGAATGACACATCATCGGGAAAAGAATTTATATTTTATACAATTTTATAAAAAAATTGATTGATGTATTGTTTTATAAAGTCAACATATTTGTTTATATGACATTGTTATGTTAGTGTGCATTGCCATGTGGGTTGTCACGTTAATTCAAGTCATTTAATGTTAGTTGACTAATAGTTCTCATCCGCATGCATTGCCATGTGAGTTTGTCACGTTAATTCAAGTCATTTTAATGTTAGTTGACTAACAATTTTCATCTACTGACAAGTCATTTTGACCCAAATTAAAATATTAAGGGTTAAAATGCTTAAAAAATATAAGCCAAAATGACTATTTAGTCAAACGTTATGAGACATATTTTAGCATTATGCCTATATAAAAAATAGGGAAATAGCATACGATCAGATTAAAATGGGACCAGATTCAGGCATTAATTTTTTTGAATATATTGGTGCAATTATATAATAGTATCTGTCCATACTTTTTAAAATCTTTGATAACGCACGCACGTGTACTTGAACTCGGGTTTTCTAAAATAAACATCATCCTCGTTTCCACTGCAATTACTCATTAAGTTCAAACATCAAATAATTAAATTGAAGCTTTCCTTTTTTCTCAAACTCTATTTTCCAATAACAAGCATATTTGGCTGGTTGGCCAAGTTGTTTATCTTTATTCCTTCGTATTTCTTTAGGTCATGGTTTCTAGACCCACAAGAAACACCCCTTCGTTTCCTAAACTCTAAAATTCCCCTCTAGATAGGTATAAAATTAGATTTAAGATTTGTAAAAAAAAAAAAAAACTCTATTTTTGAGTTTAATATTTTGTCCAAATCATCCTAAATATCAAATGAATATGTCAAATTTAGGCACATAACTCGGCCTTCGGACAATTAGGTATGTCGACGTCTTTTGTTTAGATTGTGGTATAACTAACATATAAATATAAAAAAATGTTTTGATGCACTGGGTGAAAAAATAAGTTTTTATAAGCGATGTATTTTTAAATTTCAGGGTTTATGGTTAGAATTTTAAAACTTTAAGACTTAAAGTTTAAAATTTAGGTTTAATTTTTAGTGTGCATAATTTAGTGCCTCTAAAATGACATATGACATCATGTGAAGCCTATTTGTAAAAAAAAAAATTATACCGACAATGTATCAAATATTAATCATTGAATATATGTGACATCTAAGTTTTATTGTTATTTTATTTATATCGTCAATTCTTCAATCATGCTCTAATACTATCTCGATTTCAATCATAGAAGTTGATATATCATATATAACAATTTAAAGAGAAAAAAATATATACCATGTTATAACTACATATGTCTATGGGTGAAACGATCTTTCAAATTTAGGCACGTAACTCGACCTTTAGACAATTAAGTATGTCGACGTCATTTGTTTAGATTGTGATATAAACAGTGTCAGAATTTGGAAAAAAATTATTAAATTAATCATGTTCACTACGTCATCCGTGGTTCAATCAGTTATGTCCGTCTATCTCAAAATAACTACTTAATAATTAGCCTCTCTCTAATTACATGTAAGAAAGAGGTGATGATTCACCTTAAGAAAAAATAAGATGGACGGACATAATTAATAGGACCACAGATAACGTGGTGAACAATGTTTATCTAATAATTTTTCTAAATTTTGATAAAATAGATGAAGGGCCAACATGAAATTTAAAAAATTTAAAGGTTTTTATTTATAAATTTTCAAAAAAAATAAAGTCTAATTAAAAATTTTAAAATTTTAAAAGGCATAATGAGATTTTTTAAATATTTAAAATATTTAAAGTTTAATATGAATTTTTAAAAAAATTAGAAACTAAATTAAAAAAATAAAATTTTAATTATATTTAATGTGTAGTTGACCATATTTATCTCTTTCCCTTTTTTAGATTTTCTCCTTTTATTTTTTTATAATGAGACGTGTTTATTTATTTAAAAAAACAGATTAGCTACAAAATTAGGCAACCGTTTTCTTTATCTTTAAAGGGACAGGTGGCCTACCGCAAGACCGTTGATTTCTTTTGTTTCGTTTTTTTTCTCGTTTGCCCTTTAAGACACTTTAACCTAATAACCGCCAACAGAAAATACAATAGTTTGTATAATTACTTGTTTTGTTTATAAATTAAGGTAAATTACATTTCAGATCACTTAATTATTAATCAGGTTATAAATTAATTGTTTACTTTTGAAAAGTTACAATCGAGCCACTTAATAAAAATATTATTACAAGCCTCTCAATGGATTTCTAAACATTATACGAAATAATGACATGACTGGATATAATAACAATTTTAATCTCTAAAATTTATACATTTTATAGTTGAACGAGCAAAATAGAAACAAACTAAAACTTGAGTGACTAAACATGTAGTTTACCCAACATTTAATCATGGACAAGTACATTGAATTTATGTGGCATTCATAATTTATTTTTTATTACTTAATTTTAAGAGAACTTTTAAATTTAATTAATTGTTTTTTTCAACTTCATGAATTAATTCCTATAAAAAAAGCATGAATTAATTTCATAAATTCCAATTTAACCAAATGGTATTAAATAATTTGTTTACTAAAATTGAAAAGTTTGTGAAGAAGTCACAAGAAATGATGCGACCTTTAAATTAATCATTGAGGTTTGAATTGCATCAGATTTATATAAATAAAAAATTATTTAGGTTTAACATAAACGGTTAGTAATATAAAAGCACTTTTTAACCGTTAATATCGAATTCATTGACCGATTAATTCGGATTGAATTTTACAAAGATTCGAATATTTTACCTTACTTGAATAACCCAATATCTTATTTCGATAGACCAATAGATTATTAGTGTAATGTAAAAGTATTTAATATGTTAAATAAAAGGGGCAAGGGTTGTTGGGACTTTTGAGTAAGCAAATTTTGTATTTAAGTCAGATTTAAAGCGTTCGCTAGATTGTTCGTTAAATTTTGTATTCCAATATCTCATTCATATAATTTCTGTTGTTATCATAGTGTTAATTGTGTACATAAATTTTTAATATTTTATATTATGTTTAAATATTTGTATCGTGTTGAATTCTCTAAGTGGTTCAAGTGGGAAAAAATGTGGTTATCTCTCGAAGACCTCAATTCAAGCAATTTATTTACAACATATGCGCACACTCACACATCCAATTTATCGTTAATGCATCAAGTCCAAGTGTTAGTTATCTATTATGAAAACGATCCTTCTAATGTACAGTGTTACTTAAAAATATTTTGTCTCGTTAAACTAATTATTTTTAAACAATAATATTATGGTATTTAGGGGTGAGCAAAACTCGACTCGAAAAAACTAAAATTTTCGACTCGACTCGGGGCAAAAAACTCGACTCGAAAAAATTTCAAATAAAGTTTGAGTTGTAAAATTGAAATAAAGTTTTAGTAATTAGTGGATTGATTTTTAACTTCGAGTCAACTTCTTCAATTTTTCATGATATATATATATACCAATATAAAAAATATGAAGAAATATATGACACATATGAAAAAAATATGATGAAATATATATGCATATCTTATATGATTAGAGAAAGTCGTTTAAGTTATAATCAAACTGTACTATAACATGATAAATAATTACAATTAAATTTGTATAGGAACTCGAAAACTCGACTCGGATCGAAAAAATTTCAAGTAAAGTTTGAGTTGTAAAATATGGGGCGTCAACTCGAATAACTTGAAATTTTTTTCTCAACTCGATCGAACGCTCACCCCTAATGGTATCTTCATGTAATTTAATGCATCAAGTCCAAGTGTCATTTATTCTTTTGTTTAAGAAAAAATTAAATTAACTGAGATTTTTTAGTAGTCCTATGGTGATTACAAGATAATATATCTATTCATGTATATTTTTAACATTTTAACAATGCACATACACTTTGCAGATAGAGCGATTTGAACCCGAGTCTCATATGATGAATATCTTCTTTTCCGTTAAGACCACTTGTTGAGTTTGAATTGAGGGTAAAGTAGACAAATGATCACTAAACTATTCCAAAAAATACAAAAATGGTCATCAAACTTTCAAATGTTACATAATGAGCATTAAACTTTAGTTTTTGTTACAAAATGGTCATTGAGCAGTTAAATGTT
This sequence comes from Hibiscus mutabilis, assembly GCA_019671005.1. Lineage (NCBI taxonomy): Eukaryota > Viridiplantae > Streptophyta > Magnoliopsida > Malvales > Malvaceae > Hibiscus > Hibiscus mutabilis. Next base: position 21,064 of record JAGYYJ010001912.1, read on the forward strand.
GTTAAGTGGGTGGCATGACAGTTACAAAAATTTGTATAACAACGCATTTAATCCTTAATATTTACACATTCAATCAATTTAGGCATCAATGATGAGGGTTAAATTAGGACTAAATTCGTTGGATGCGTATGTAGGATTTAATGTGTTATTATTGAAATTTTCGTAACTATCACGTCATTCACTTAACGACAGATAACGGTTCAGTGACCATCTTGTAACAAAAACTAAAGATTAATACCAATTATGTAACATTTAAAAGTTTGGTGACTATTTTATATTTTTTAGGATAATTTAGTGACTATTTATATACTTTACCATTGAAATAATCCAGAACTAAAAGAAGATCGTTTAATTATCACATGTAACATATCAAGTGGTATTTATTATAAAAATGGAATTAACAATATTAATAAACCTTAACTAATATGAGACATATTTCTCACCAAAACTACCATCTCTAAAAGCATTGAATTCGAAGTCCATTACTACTCTTAAAGCAAATTGACGTTACGTTATCCAAAGTTGTTGTCATTTGACCTTTAACAAAGTTGAATTTTAATTTAATAACTTTAGGTTTTTTTAATTTATTATCATTTGATTTAATGAAATTAGACGTCAGATCCTTTAAATAGTGTAAAGTTTAAATTTTAATATTTTGGATGTAACAATTTTTTTGATATAATGGATGTAACAAATTAAGTTAAAAAAAGTATCATATAATAATTTTTTGTAATACTCAATACTGATTAATCAATAAAAAATCAGATATCGATCGACCCTAAAGTTGGAAACCATCTTCATTACCTGAGTAATTTACATTCTAAATCACTGAACTTAACATCCACTTTCATTTACATTACAAATCTTTTATTTAATCAAATTGCATCATCATTAATAAACTAAGTCACTCATACTAAAATAGTTAATTAATTCAAATGAAAAACACTTGAATTTGGCACTTTTACTTAACATATTTTTCACATACTATCATTAAATAATGTTTAATTGATAATTTTAATATTTTTTTATAAAAAAATTAGATATTTTTTGTTTAAATAAATTTAAAAGAAAAATAACTAAATTTCCTATAAATTCTAACAAAAAAATATTTAAATTGCAAATTAAACAGCATTTACTCGATGACATGTGAGATATATGTTAAATAAAAGTGTCAATTTCAATTTTTCATTAGAATTGTTTAACGGTGTTAATATAAGTAACTTAATTTATAAATAATAAAAGTTAAATGATATAATTTGATTAAATCAAAACTTCTGTAACTTTGTTTGCTTTATGAAGTTTTTTATTTCAATAAAAATAAAAATCTATGAGTTAACTAAATTTTGAGCCTTAAAAAGCCTACTAATTATCTTGGGCTTAGTCTATGGATTTAGGGTTTGGAGTCATATATGGTTCAATAATCAGGTTGCGTCTCTGGTATGAACTGTTTTTTGTCATAGTTTTATTTTTTTTTTAAAAAAACAGATCTACTCAGTGCAGATAGAATGTGGTAAATTTTTATTTAATTTTTAATTATATATTTTTTATAATCAGGTTGTATAATTATTTAAAGTCTAAAAGATAAATTTTTTTATACACGTACTGTGTAAAACTAATTTTACACAAACCTGCATATTTACACTATAAAATTCAAATTTTAAATTCTTAATCCAAACCCTAAAAAATTATACTCTAAATCTTAAACAATATACCCTAAATTCTAAACCCTACAACCTAAACCCCTAAGCTTTAAACCATGAACTAAAACTCTAACCCATAAAACTAAAAGACATATATAAACTAAAATTTACATAACGTGTATCAAAGTTTTTTTTTTCAAAATATAAACTCTTAAATCCTAAATAAGATCCATAAATCTTAAAATCAACAAATTTGTGTAAAATATTTTTCACAAAATATACTGATATTTAAACATGCTTAAAAATATACTTTCATTAAACAATAATTAAATTGTGAAAAATTCCATACATAGCTAAGCTCATGTGTTGACGAGAATGATAAAACTCAACCCATGAAAATGCTCCAAGTAAACTCCGGCTTCTTATGAAGATTGGCCTATTTTAATTGGTTTAAATATGTTCCAAGTACTTGTACTATTTTAAAATTTATTGTCTATATTATATTTCATAAAATCGAGTCCCTTTACGATTTTTAATTTCGAAATTTTAGTCTTTTTTTTAACTTCTATTCGGTTTTACTGTTAATTATGAACCTGACAATGATAAATAAAAGGTTAAAATAACCCCATCATTTATAGTTTTTTTTATCAATCTTACCATTAATATTTAAAATAGATAAAATTATCATTAATTAAACAATACAAATTTAAAATTATCTACGTTTATAATTTTTAAGGGTTAAATTGATAAAAAAAAATATATAAACGTATAGAGTTTAAAAGTTGTTTTGCATTTTTTATTGTTATCATACATATAACAAAAAAATTAAATATTAGTTAGAGGATGGACCAACATTTTCAAATGAAATTAGTACAATGACTCAATTTTGCAAAAATATAATACATGGACAAAATTTTATATTTTGAAATAGTACAAGACCTTTGACATATTTAAACCTTTTTTATTTGAGATAAATCTTAAAATTACACGTAAAATATAACGAAATGCGCAATGCAATTTTTGAAGTTTAATTTTATTCATAAAATTTTAGTTTAATTTATTTTTTATAAACTACTAACAATATTGTGTACACAACTGATTTATTTCACACAATAATAATATATTTATTTAAATATATATAATTAAATCAATATTTAAATCTCATTTTAATAATAATCAAAAATATAATATGTCTAATTTTTTTTTCTTTTAACAAAGCTAGATTCCTTTTTTTTCTTCCAATCGGCATCCCCACCATATACCTTTGAAAATACAATAACAATTATAATAATAAATATATATTTCTTATTCAATTACTTCATTTTATAACTCTTTTTTAAATCACACTAATAAGTGGAAGATGATTATTTGATATATTAGTCACGTTTGGCGACTGGCAATAGTTATTAGTCGGTAGCTTATAGTAGATTATATCAATTAATTTGATTAATTAATTGTATTAATTGGTTGTATTAAAGTATTTAGTAAAATTAACTAATAAGTAATAACTGATAGTTGTTTGTTTATTGAAACAAAATGACATATAAGAACATAACTATATTCAATATTTTTAATAATAAGTGGTTATTAATATTTAGTATCTATTAAAATGTATTAAATTATAAAAAAAATTAATATAACATTAATAATTATATTTGAATGATGTATACATTAAATTCTTATTCACGTAATTATCATTTTAATTAAATCTTATTAATTGTTAAATTTAAATATTTTTTGACCTCATTTATTTAAACAAAAAGTAATTATTTAAATTATATATGAGAATATGTTTTACTTCAAAGTATATATAAATTATTTAAATTTAGGTTATTTTGAGAACCCTCTTTATAATTATCAAGGGCAATTTTTTTACAACTTTTATATCTAATTCTTAAAACCTAAAACGATGTTCCTAACAACATTTTTAATGTCAAAGGATCTACACAATTTACTGTTATAATCTTTCGTTCATCAAACAATCAAATTAATGAATTTAACTTAAATCTGAATATTTTAAAATAACATTTTTTCAATCTGAAAATAAAATTACAATATATTTTTTATTTAAATATTAATTAGTAGCATATGAGGACAAGTCAAAGTTACTCGTAAAACGTCCGTTGTTATTCCCACCATCTAAAGTAAATATTTAAGGAACTGAGTAACTGAAGACAGTGACACAGTATCCCATCTAAAGTAAAACGTCCGTTGTTATTTCCACCCCATTCTTATACTTGGCACAAATAACGGCAAGCTTAATTCTTTTGGATTATTATCTCATATACAACCAGTGACATTTTTTTTTATTTCCACGAGCGCTTTAATTTTAATGTTTAGGATTTCAGTTTAATGTTTAGAGTTTAAAAGTTTTAGTGTATAAGTTTAAAATTTAGTGTTCATGGTTAGAGTTTAGGGTTTATATTTAGAATTTAGGGTTTAGAGTTTACGATAATATGATTAAGAATTTATATTTTAACCTATAAACCCTAAAGTTTAACCGTAAACTTAAATCCTATCAACACCCCTAAATTTAAAACTATTACACTCAAACCCCTAAACCCCAAACAAAACCCATAAACCCTAAAACTAAGATGCTTGTGTAAACAAAGTTTCCATGAAATAATCACTCAATTCTTTTATGGAAAAATATTTCATGTACTAGTGGTAGTGGTGAAATAAAAAACTTTTCACCAACGTCTTAAAACTAACGCGTTTGTGATTTTTTTTGTTTTTACCGCCAGTACATGATATAATTACTCTAACTAAAACGTAATATGTTTCAATCTCGAAATATAATAAAACAATTATTCATTTTTAAAAGGCAAAAGGTCAAAAGTAGCCATCAACGCTTGACCTTTTGGTCACTTTAGTCCTTATTCTTTTTTTGGTGCAAACGACCATCTAACGTTTTATTTTCGTACAAATTTCACCCCGTTGAATGGAAATCGTTAGTCAACTAACGGTCAACGCCGGAGGCTGATGTGGCATGTCTGCATGACATTGGGAGATGACATTGCAATGTCACGCGACACTTTGCTGACATGGCATTTAAAAAATTAAAAAATTATTTTTTAAAAATATTTTTAAATAATCGGATGATGTCACGTGGCACTTTGCTGACGTAGCATCATCTAATTGTTAAAAATATTTTTAAAAAATAATTATTATATATATTTTTAAAAAATAAAATATCCTAAAATTTTTAAATATTTTTAAAATAGTCCCCAAAACTCTAAACCCGAAGTTCAGCCACTCTCGTCGGCATTGTCGCGTTGCCAGCGACGAAATGAAGCGTCCTCCCCACGCCGAACGACCCACACACCGTTCGTCATCCGTTTTGTCGGCATTCGTCGCGAATTGTTCAAATGAACCATTCGACGATTTCGCTTTCGTCCGGCGTTTTGTACGGCGTCGATTGACTTTCGGGGACGGGATGATGGGGTAAATTGTAAAACCTATATTTAATTTTGATATACCAAAGTGTTTTAAGGAACAATTTGTAAAATTAGATAAATTTTCAAGTACTCAAAAAGTCTCACAAAATGACAAGAAATTAAAATTAAAATGTTTCTAAGTCAAAAACTTTAACCCCAAAAGTTTTTCTAAGTATTTTCATACTCAAATAACCAAAAACGTCCAGGCGTATTGATATACTCTTGAGTGCTTCGATACGAATTTTGACTACTAGAATTTTATTTGCAAAATCGTATCGATATGGTTATGCCCGCTTCGATACGACCTTCATTTGGGTTTATATTTTTGGTTACGAGTATCGGTACGACTCCACCTGTACCGATACGAGGTGTTAAGATTTACAAATCTTTGCATTTATTATTAAGATCGTTTCCTTTTTAGTTATCGGAATCAATAAACTTTGAATTTCAGTTAACCTATATCGATATGTCCCTTAGGCGTACCGATGCAATTTTTCTTGGACTTTTACCTCAGATTTCAGTGAGCAAAAACCGTACCGATACGACTATATTATATCGATATGCCTATGTTTTTATACTCCACTCGTTTTGATACGCCCTCAAGTGTATCGATACCCCTTTGTACAACGGCTATTTCTTCTTATGGAAAGTACCAATACGACTCCTCGTGTACCGATATGGTAGGTTACCAAACAACATTTATTGCAGGAAGAAAGCAGCCCAACGGCTCCATTGATGATTCCAACCACCCAAATGATTAGAAATCAACGAGGGGTATAAAATCAAGTCTCCAACAACAACAACTATTGAAAAAGTCAAAAGCATTCAAGCACAAATCCAACCTACTCTGAGCTTATTAGAGTCAAATCCATTGTAACCCACTTGAGTGATCAAATTGTATTCATTTTATTTCAAGTTTGGGTTGATTGTTCTTGTAATTGGACAAATTATTCACCTTTGAGAGGTTTTATTCATTTTGCCATTCTTTCTTGTAAAAGTGAGTGAATTGGATCAAGCTTTGGGTAGAAAAGCTTTGATCGATTATAACAGTTGTCTCCTTAGCCTAAAAAGGAGAAGAATTCTTAGTGAATTGTTTGAAATCCTTAGTGGGGAGCTAAGGTACTGGATGTAGAGCTTGTTAAAAGCTTGAACCACTATAATTTCTTGTGTCTTTTTTCTCATTTCCATTTGCTTCCCTTTATTTTTAAAAGTGTCAATTCACCCCCTCGTGGTCAAACTAAGTTGATTGATCATCCTAACATAAATGATCGTGATGGCCCGATGACCGATATGGTGGGCGGCAACGTGGTAATTGGCTCAAATCGGGATTTAGGTTTGGGGAGTTAGAGATTTTAAATTTTGGAGACTATTTTTGTAAAATCTAAAAAAAAATTGGGGCTATTTTTTTAAAATATATTTTTAACCAATCAGATGATGCCACGTTAGCAAAGTGCCACGTGACATCATTCGATTGGTTAAAAATATTTTTAAAACTTTTAAAATGCCACGTCAGCAAAGTGCAACGTGGCATCGCCATGTTATCTCCCCATGCGATGCAGACATGCCACGTTAGCTTTAGGCGTTGACCGTTAGTTGACTAACGGTTTTCATCTAACGGGGTGAAATTTAAACAAAAATAAAACATTAGGTGGTTGTTTGCACCAAAAAAAATATGGGCTAAAGTGACCAAAAGATCAAACGTTGGGGGCTGCTTTTGACTTTATGCCTTTTTAAAATATAATATGTTTCAAACTCGAAATATAATATATAACGGTTAATATTTTTTAAAAAAATCTAAAATAATTATAAAATAATATACAAATACCAATATTTAAACTCATACAAAATAAAACCACATAAATATTATCTATCACTATTCCACTATATCGACTGCATTTGAAAAACAAATATTATTTGGAGTTAAAATTTAAACATTTTCAAATATAAAAGGGAAAGGCATAAAAAAGTTAAACTTGCGTGGACACAAATCAAGCCGTTGATCACTAAAAGGTCAATGTTGTCCAACTATTTCTGATATTATTTTTTCTACCTTATGATATTATTATTCTTGGTGGATTGTTATTTATTTATTTTTGGAAGAAAAAAAACAAAAAGTACTTGGAGACAGCCATGGGTTACGTCAAAACACAAAACAGCACACCATTTTTTCTTTCTTCTTTTTTCTTTCTTCTTTCTTCTTTCAAACAAAAGGGCCGGTCTGGTCTTTCCTTGATATTTCACACGCTTAAACGACTATTAACTCCAACTAAAACAATAAACTGCGACCCTGTTTTTTTCTCTCTCTCTCTCTCTCTCTCTCTCTCTTCGCCACTAACAAGCCGCCCTCTTTCTGTCACTTTTCAGGTTTGGTGTTTCTTGTGAAGTTCTTACCTTTTCGACCCTTTTTGAGGTTTTTAGATTTTTTGATTTATGGGTTTGTTTCATTTCATGATTTGGTGAATTGGGTCGTTGCAATTAATTTGATTGGTTATGGTTTTCTGGGGTTTTGAATTTCTCTCTTATTGCTGTTCAAACTATGGCCCTTTCTGTGTTTTCTGCATATATTCAGATTTTGTCTGCCGGAAGTGACTTTGATCATAAAGTTTAAAGCTTTTGATATTTTGCAGGGTTTTCTAGATGTCGGACTCAACTGTTTAAAAACACTTTTGGAAGGCTTTAAATAAAGGGGTCGGCTTTAATATCTTTCAGGGTTTTCAGGAATCATGTTGATTTAGTCAATTCAACCGTGAAGACTTTGGTCAAATTTTGCAGTAGCCTTTGAAGAAAGAGAATTGAACGATTAGAAAATCTCTTGGGATTTGTCTCATTTGTTACTTTGGAGACAAGAGAAACTCGGTTTGAGTTTGTTTCTTTTGTGATTGTTGAGTGTTAGATTTGTTTATTGAGAGCAATTCACTGCTTTGATTCAAGTTTATTGAGTATGGACACCATTGAATGAAGTAATTAAGGTTCCAGGGGTTGATTTTGCATGTTTCTCTCCTTTGTCATTAGTTGGAAGCGACTGGCAGAATAAATGATGCTTGGTTTGTAATAAGTTTTTTATGGTAGTTGAGTGAGTTAATACATCGAGAATGGCTGCCTCCATGTTTAGCATACTGTTGTTTGTGCAATTATCAAGATTCTTTGCCTCTGGGATTGAAGTAAAGTCAATGATTTGCGGTGCCGATCACTTAGCGTACTCGAATTTCAACAGTCATGAATTGTTTTATTTGAACGGCAATCTAGTAGATAAAGTTTTGTTCTGTAAGGTCCTGCAGTTTCACTATGAAGATAACTGTGTGTTGGAAGGCTATACGGGTGCCGATTGTGGTTTGGATGTATCATTAGGTGACGCTTTATTTCGAGTTTCTAATTTGATATATTTTATCTAATAAATGTTATGAAGTTGATCACATGATAGGATTAGCTTGCTTATAACCTTTATCTATTCATTTTGCTTTTGGCAGCTGATTTATCAGTCGGAAGAGGGCGGAAATTATTGCTCGACCCCAAGAAAGATGAGATGCCTGATGATAACCTGGAGGGGAAGGGTAATCCAAAATATCCAGCCTCAACCAATGTAGGGATAGCAGCAGCAGCTGGAGTACTTTTCACTTGTTGTGTTCTTATCTGCCCCTGTCTTTACAAGAAAAAGAGACCTACTGACCACACTGTTCTTTCGAAGGATCTAAATATAAGTGAGTCTTAACTTACTTAGCTGTATCTGGTATATCAGCATTTATGAGATTAGAGAAGTTCTAAAGAAGGTTTTACTGTTTATAAGATTCGACCATTAGATGCAAATTTCAGTTGAGTAGTCGATAATAGTATTTTGGGTTTAAAGTTTAGTCTTTACTGTTTATAAACAACGTGATGTTGATTTCTTCTTTGTTATCACATCTTTGTCAGTTCAACTTTCTTTTCTGTTCTTTTTAATGAATCATAATTTGTTTGTTCTGTTTCTAGTTATGAACGGATGGTTCCGTTTTTGCAGTTGAATCAGCTGCCCCTTCAGAAATGAGTGTTCATTCTCTTCCCGAGAAGGTGCCTGCCAGTCCACATAGGGTACCTCCTAGTCCTTCAAGATTCTCAATGTCCAACTCTCCGCAACTCAGTAGAATGGGGTCAGTGCATCTCAATATGACACAGGTGACCAGAGCTACCCATAATTTCTCACCCGCACTAAAGATTGGAGAAGGAGGGTTTGGAACGGTTTATAAGGCCCAGTTAGACTCTGGCCAGGTGGTTGCGATTAAACGAGCAAAAAAGGTAAATCAAATCTGCTCACCTGGATATTTTTGTCTGCATATTAGAGATACACAGGATTTTCCTATTGCATAACAATAAAATATATTTAATAACAGAGTCCAGTGACGTACTCTCTTTTTACATGCATTCTTTATTACATTAAATTTAGACAGAATTACAGAAGCATCTCGGATTTCATCATCTAATAATTTGTAGGGAAGATAACAGTGAATCAGTTTATCTGCGAGGGCACTAACATTGTAAGACTGACACTAGGCTTTGGTTGGCATCTAGGATGGAAATTAGTGAGGACAAAAATTTTGTTATTCAATTTATTAAGATTCATAACCACTTTCCTATTTTGTAGCTTAATCATTAGACTACAAATTTCCCCGTTTTTGCACTTTTGCGTCGCCAGACCAAGTAGAGCCTTAAGGAATACAAGTTAGGTTATAAAAGGAACTGCCAGTTCGATCACTTATTTGGTTGTAAACTTGTGGAGTGGTTTGATCAAACAGGGCGTTGAGGGCGGGGAAACTTTTATTGTTAAGGGATAGTGGCTAATGAACACCAAAGAGTGTAAATTGTCCACATCGGATCACATGTGTCTTAAAGTTTTATGCTTCTAGAACAAGGTTGAAATTTTCTCACATTTATTTATTTTTATTTTAAAAGGATTCTTAGATATCAACTTGGTAAATCTCTTGGCAATTGCCTTTATGTTGACTTTATTGGTGATAGACTTGGAAGTTGGAAATGGCTTAAAATATTAAGTTATTTTTTTGAGCCTGTTTCATGAATTAAGGTTTAAGGCTTTAAGCCATCTTGTTCTACTCGTATGCAGTTTGGTTGGCTGACATAAGTACATTGTCTAGGAACATTTTGAGAATCTGCAAACGGAGTTCAGCAGTGAAGTTGAACTTCTAGCGAAGATTGATCATAGAAACCTTGTGAAGCTACTTGGTTATGTCGATAAAGGAACTGAACGGCTTATCATTACAGAATATGTACCAAATGGTACTCTAAGAGATCATTTGGATGGTAAGTTCTCTTCCCATGGTAAGTATCTAACTTTTTGGTCAACGATGTTAAAGGCTTTCAAAACTAATGTTATGCTGCAATTCCTGGCAGGTCAGCGTGGGAGGATCCTCGATTTCAATCAGCGTCTTGAAATTGCCATTGATGTTGCCCATGGGCTTACGTATCTCCATCTCTATGCAGGTAAGCAAACACTTTAGCTTGGTTGTGGCGCAAACCACAGCAGTAGAATAACGCACTTGTATACTGTCTTTTTATCATGGCCTCACACACTCGAATATTTCAGCCTACGCCTTCTCATAATATCTTTTTATCATGAGCCAGAAAAGCAAATCATCCATCGAGATGTGAAGTCATCCAACATTCTTCTGACAGAAAGCATGAGAGCTAAAGTGGCTGATTTTGGATTTGCAAGAGTTGGCCCAATGGACACAGACCGAACACATATTTCAACCAAAGTGAAAGGAACAGTAGGTTACCTTGATCCCGAGTACATGAAAACCTATCAACTCACAACCAAGAGTGATGTGTACTCTTTCGGGATTTTACTTATGGAAATTCTGACTGGCCGCCGTCCCGTGGAGCTAAGGAGACCGGTTGAAGAGCGCATGACTCCTAGATGGGTAAGCTTGCCCTTCATTCTCTTGTTAAGCTTTTGTTAGTGTTTATTAGGGAACAGTCGCGTGGAGTAGCTGTAGACAATCTGGCAATCAGCATCTAATCAAAGAATCTTTTTTTTGTTTACATACTCAACTTTCTACAAGTCTCATTAATGAAAAACTAGACAGTAGAGTCTGGCTAATCCCAGATCTATTGGATGTCACCACTCGAGGTTGACGGTATGAATAAGATTGTCAAAGCTTGTCTACTTTTAAGATGTGAGTACAAAATGGTAAGTTGATTACTTGGGTTTTAAGTTACTCGAGATATCCGCCCTTCGAAAACAACTTGGTATTTGCTTCTAACTTTTGGACCCTGGGATTCATGGTTTTAACTTTTAATGTCCATACAGGCGTTCCATAAGTATAACGAAGGACGCGTAGTGGAATTGGTGGATCCAAGGATGGAAGAAGTTGTAGATGCAGAGATACTAATGAAGATGTTTGCATTGACATTTCAATGTGCAGCACCGGTAAGAAACGACCGTCCGGAGATGAAATCTGTGGGAGAACAGTTATGGGCAATCAGGGCCGACTACGTTAAGACTTCAAGGCGAGGGTAACTCTAGATAATGTAGTAGCAGTCTCCTCTCCCCTTTGCTCAAATCCTTTTTCCATTTGCCACTACTATTTCCTGTTGTTCTTTCTTCTTCTTCTTCCCTTCCCCCCTTCTTTTGGGAGTACACTGCAAAATCCAAATTTGGTCTTAACCAAAAGCTATGATGTGCTTTTCGGTTGTTCTTTGTGATGCTTCTTTGTGACAACATCAAAAGGAATTATGAAAGAGTATTGCTTGGCTTTCATTTTCATTGGCTTGATAATAAAATGTTTCCTTAATATATACAATTGGATGAAGAAATTATGGCATTTTTTTGGTAATTAGCGGATAATTGATGACGGATTATAGTAGGTGATGGCTGAGCAAATTATAATAAACTAATTGTATAAAAATGTTTGGTATAATTAATTCAAAAAATAATAAATATTTGTTTATTTGAACAAATAAAATGATATACAAGTATATAATCATATTTAATATTTGTTTAAATAGTTTATTGATTATCAATATTTGATATCTATTAATATTCATTAAGTTATTAAAGTTAGTTTTATAAAAATTAAATATTTTACTATAACATTACTAAACATATTAGAATAATATATATATATTAATTTTTTATTTATAGAATAATTTTATTAATTATTAAATTTAAATATTTTTAAAGAAGATATATTAATTTCATCTATTTAGAGAGAAAATAATTATTTAAATTATATATGCCAATATTTTCTTATTTAAAAGTATACGTGAAAGTTATTTAAAAACCATCTTTGTAATTATAAAAGACAGTAATCTTACAATGTCCAAATAGCTCTTCATAACGCCTTTTTAATTCTCTGAGATCAGCTGTTAGAATTTTTTATTTACCAAAAACCTAAATCAGTAGATTTAACTAAGCTCAAAACTATAATTACCAAATAAGGCCTATTTTAATCTCCCTTCTAATGACAATGTCGCGACCGTTTTTGCGACCGGAAAAAGAAAAGGCATAAGAAAATAGCTCGGCGATCGATTCTTTTAAAAAAAATGTGATTTTTATTCATTTGAATTCACTTAACCTTGAAATTAGTTTTTTTCATATTAAGACCTTTATTTAATTTTAGAAAATAATTTGGAGTCGCTACCGGTCACTTTGGTAGACCGGACACCATAAAAACAACCAGAGATTCATTTTAAAACGATTTGGGTTCTGGAGTCGGTTACGTGTGGGGAAGGATTAGCACCCCACAAACGCCCGCTACCGGTACCTTTTTAATTTCAAGTGGCATTTTGGCATTTTTGAGTAATAAAATGAATTTAATTTGATCATTAATTGCTAATTGAATTTCTTTCCAAACGAGGATATCTTTTTGTAAGAAAATACATTTTTAAACAAATATGAACTTTTGAAGTGTCCAGTTACATTAGGAAACTCTGATTCATACTCAAAAATGTATCTCAACACAAAAGGTTTAAATACATGCCAAATTATTTTGTGGTCAATTTTAAGTAAAAACCTAATTAAGGCTTCAATTCATTAATTAATTAGAATCCTATGAATATCATTAATTTTTAGACTTGTGTGATAACACCCAAATGATTGGGTACTACCCACATTAGGCCAAAAAATAACAATATTCTTACTATTAATGATGCTAATTATTTAATCTTAATTTGTATTTTATTGAACTAATTATTTAATTATATGTAGTTACCATATTCTAGGTTTAGATGAAATATTAAATATTTCACTAAAACACCCCCTTTGAATAACATCACATTACAATGTGTCACTAATCAACTTAAGGCATTAAAGTGATCATTTAATATTCATTTACTTTCTACAATGATCTTCCTTATCAATTTTAATTAAATCAATTAAAGAACTTATTCCTAAAGGCTGTATTTAAATAAATATTCTAAGTGATTGATTCCTTAAACAAATATACTACATGATTATTTAAAACATGCATTCATACAAACAATTAAATAAATCAAATCAAAAGCTATTAAAATAAAGAAATTGAACTGCCCAGGACCAAATCGAATCAAATTGGAAATTTAAAGGTCGAATTACAAAGAATTGGTGACTAAATTGTAAAAAGGAACAAACTGAAGGGCCCAAACCCAAACATATCAAAATCCGGTTCACAAACTGGTCCAAAACGAATCGAACCGGCCGATATAACGGTCCAAACCGGCCTTCACACCCTGAGTCAGGTCACGACCCCGTATCCAAACCCGTTATAAAAACACGCGGGTTATTTTGACCCGATACCCAAAACGACGTCGCGTCGATTCGGCCATAAATAGGCAATTTCTGAGTTGAATTAGTTATTATATCGTTGCGCTCTCTCTCTCTCTATCCCACAAATCCTCTGAACCCAAACTGGAAAACCCAAAAAAACCATCGATTTTTTTATCAAAACCCCATTGTTCATCCTTGTTCTTCATATGTTCTTTCATTTGATCCACAGAAACACAAAACACCCATTTTTCCTATTTCTCCAAGATCAAACCCATTATTCCCTTAAGAACTCAATCCTAGTTCTTCCAACTTTCATAACTTCAATCTCCAGCCACCATCAAACCCTAACATCGGCTTGTTTCTCGACCGCTGAACCTATTCTCTCCGGCCACCATCTGGCCTAACTCTGGTCACCCTGACCTTTTTTTGACCACCGTGCTCTACCGCTGGAGCGATTTTCAGCCATCGCCAAAATCCTAAAAACTCTAAAAATACACATTTTTTCATCCTAAACCCTAATATAAGCCTCGATTCATCAGAATCGCCTTTCTTCCCCATCCTAAACCGCCTACTCGAAACCAGAGCCTATTTTTTTTATCATTTTCAACTCCACCATGGATCCTATCCTTCTTTCAACTCCGATCCCAACTCTGGCAGTACTCTCAGCGGCAGAGACTCAAGATAAGTGACCGAAACCTTTTTTTTAGCTTCTGCTTTCATTTCCATTTTAGATCTAGCTTTTTTTAGGTTACTGACTTTAGATTTAGGATTTATCTAGGTTTAGGACGCTGATATCACTGGTTTTTAAATGTTTGAGGTCTGGATTTAGATGTTTTGCTTGTTTAATTGTAGGAAAAAAAAAGAACAGAGGTGGAAATATACCTCTGGATGTGTATCGACAGCTCCGGTGAATCTCCGGCGGTGAAGCTGCTATTTCGATCGTCTTCTCCAAGTGCTCATTCCTTTCAGGTAATCTCTTTGACTTTCCCTTCTCTCTCATTTCAATTATTGCACAATCATTAATGAATTCTGACTTTTTCTCTCCCTTTTATAGCAGGTGATGTGGCTGACGTCAATTATGCTCTTAATCCATGTGCTAGAGCTGTGGACCAATCCAGTGGTGCCACGTGTCAAATTTGGCAGGCTCAAGAAACACATTTTTTTTCTTGGGCTGGCGAAGACAGATAATGGGCGGGAATCTATTTGAAGATGGGCTATAAAATTTATAATTGGGCCTTTCAGATTTGTAATATGGACTATTTATTTAATGTGGACATTGGGAAATTTATTTTATTTAATATACTACTTTTTATTTATTATTATCATTTGTCTATACGTATAGTGAACATATATATACACGAAACCTGGACGAAATTCGGGTATTACAGCTGCCCCTCTTTGCTCATTGCTGTAAAATAGGAATAGGACAAAGACTGAAAAGACACAAATTTTGTCTGCCCTTGTCAGCTGTTGCTATGAGCCATAGGACTTTATTTGAACCTTCTTTCTCCTTTCCCTCTGTGAGAGCTTACTAAGTTCTTCTCACTTGGAACTTTATCTTCACTTATCGAATTCTCCTCTTTACGATTTTTTCTTCACTGGGAATGAACTCTTCTCATTTGGAACTTCATCTTTACTCGCAAGCTCCCTACATTCGGCGTTTTATCTTTACTGGGCGAACTCTTCACATTATGAATTCTATCTTTACTAGGCGAACTCTTCACATTAGGAGTTCTGTCTTTGCTGGGCGAACTCTTCACATTAGGAGCTCCGTCTTTGCTGGGCGAACTCTTCACATTAGGAGCTTTGTCTTTGCTGGGTAAAATCTTCACATTAAGAGCTTTGTCTTTGCTGGGCGACCTCTTCGCATTAAGAGTTCCATCTTCGTTTCATGTTAAGACGAATTTAAAAGGCATGTATGATGGTTATTATGATCCTAGTTTCTATATGATGCATGAATTGTATCTCATTGAGATTAATCAATCAGATGTCACTCCCCATGGGACTATCTTGATGCTTCATTTTCTTCTTTCATCTCACATTTAGGATTAGCCATCGAAAACTCCCTTCTGCATTTCTGGCCCCTTGCTCTAAAGCGCCCTTTCGGGTTTTCACTTTAGATTGTTTTCAAAGCGCCCTTTCGGGTTTTCACTTTGGCTTTTTTTTCTTCTCTTTCTCTCAAGACACCCTTTCGAGTTTCACCTTAGTTTTTTCTTTTCTTTTTTTGAACACGTTACAGAAAAATGGAATAAGCTCTCAACCAATTAGCATTTACAGTCTTGCCAATTTCAAAAGCCTTTACGAAATAATGAATCAAATTTTCATTCTCAATAGAAGAACACGGAGCCGTGCTTATTTTGACTCAGTCTAGGAGGTTGAAGGACGATGAAGGCTCCCGATACAAAGACGTCAATAATGCTCCTTTGGCTCTTATACCGATCATGTCATCCTGAGCAACCTAAGACTGATTTTCAGTGATACCCTTTATGCACTTACTATCTCTTAGGTCCAATGGTATCTTTTACTTTTATACACTTTTCTTCAATAACCCAGAGTGTTAAAGTTCACATGTATCTTTCAAAACGTAGTAATACCAAGAAATTATCTGCTTTATTCACTATGTCAATCATTTAATGATGCTTTGGAATAAAAGAAAAGGCTTAGAAGAGAATACATGATCTTTATTGAAGTTTACTACTACAAATTTGAATGGAATTTAATAAACATTTCATGGAAAACTAAAACAAAAAAATCAAGAAACCATATCAGATTTTTGAGCATTTATAGCATAAAGGATACATTCACCCCATCGACCAAAGATAGTCTTGAGCTCAACCTTTGTCCAATAGACTTCGAATGCTGTCTAGATGGTTATAGATGTGAAATCCCTTCTGAAATACTGGGTGGTGTCCGAGAGGTTTCAACCATCAGATGCCTATTCTTAAACCATATGGGTCGCCCTTTACGGGTTTTCAACCCAGATCATCCTTTGGTTTCAAGACACCATTTGCGGATTTTCATCTTGAACCATTTTTTTATTTCTTTTTCTTTTTTCTTCTTCTTCATCTTCTTTTTTTGGAATATCTATAGCGTCTTTTTGGGTTTTCACTACATATGTATTATTTTGCGAAGCACCCTTTTCGGGTTTTCACTCTACTTTTTTCTCTTTTTTCTTTTTTATTCTTCAAGCATAATACTTTTTGACTGAATCAGAGTTTACTGGTTTTTGTAATTCTTTACCATCTATCCCAGTCAGAATCAATGCTCCTCCAAAGAATGCCTTTTTAACAACATAAGGTCCCCCTAGTTAGACATCAATTTTCCACGATCATCACAGTGTATTTTTAAGATCTTTTTCAACACAAGATCTCCCTCTCAGAGTTCCCTGGGTCGAACGTTCTTATTATAGGCCTGCATCATTCTTTTCTGGTACATTTAACTATGACAAATAGCCCTCAACCTCTTTTCTTCAATCAAGTTCAACTGATCTATCCGAACTTGTATCCATTCCGCATCATCCAACTTTACTTTTGATAAAACTCGGAGGGATGAGATCTCAACCTCAATGGGAAGTATCGCTTCTGTCCCATAAACTATAGAGTAAGGAGTTGCCCCAGTTGAAGTTTGTATCGAGGTTCGATATGCAAACAATGCAAAGGGAAGCTTCTTATACCAATCTTTGTACGTCTTTGTTGTCTTCGATATGATCTTCTTGATGTTTTTATTTGCTGCCTCAACTGCCCCATTCATCTTTGGGCGGTAAGTTAAAAAATTGTGATGTATGATGTTGAACTGCTCACATACTTCTGCTATTATCTTATTATTGAAATTGGTAGCATTATCAGTAATGATTCTTTCTGGCAATCCATATCGACAAATGATCTCTTTATTTAAGAACTTGCATATTGTTGTTCTTGTGACATTAGCATAAGAATCTGCTTCCACCCATTTAGTGAAGTAATCAATGACCACCAAAATGAAACGATGACCATTAGAAGCCTTGAGGTGAATTTTCCCAATAACATCCATGCTCCAGACGGTGAAAGGCCATGGTGAATTCATCATATGGAGTGGCACCGATGAAGAATTGATCCTGTCAGCGTATATCTGACATTTATGACATTTCTTTGCATGTTCAATGCAATCTTCTTCCATGGGTGCCCAATAATATCGATATCTCATCATTTTCCTGGCCATTGCGTAACCGTTTGCATGTGTCCCACATATTCCATCATGTACCTCTATCATGACGATTCTTGCTTCGTTAGCGTTAACACACCTCAACAAGATCTGATCTATGCCCCTTTTATACAAGGTTTCCCCATCCAGCACATATCCTTAAGCCATTCTTCTGATAGTTCTTTTATCATTATCATTTGCCACTAGAGGATAACTTTGAAACTTGATGTATTGCATGATATCGTAATACCAAGGGTTTCCATCTGTTTCCTCTTTTATGCTACAACAATAAGCATAAGCATTGTAACTCTGCATCTGGATTGTCATCATGTCCTCAGGCTTATTGCCTAAGAAAACTGAAGCTAGTGTAGCTAAAGTATCTACCATCTGATTATCTTCTCTGGGGACGTATGTGAAAGTAATTTCTTTGAACTCTTTTATCATTTCAAGGATTAATTTCTGATACTCAATTAGATTGGAATCTTTTGTTTCCCACTATCCACGAAGCTGGTAAATGACCAATGCGGAATCTACATATACTTTTAGACTCTTTATTTTCCTTTTAATAGCAGCTTGCAATCCCATGACACAAGCTTCATATTCTGCCATGTTGTTGGTACAAAGGAATTCCAGTCTACTTGTGAGGGGATGATGCTCATTGTTTGGGGAGATCAGTACTGCCCCAATTCCACGCTCTAGGGCGTTTACAGCCCTATCAAAATATAACTTCCACGTTTCATCCTCAAAGATTCTATTTTATTCTATGGAGATATTCATCACATCTTCATCGAGAAAATCAAAGTTCAGTGGCTTATAATCCTATGAAGCACGACTTGCCAGGAAATCGGCTATAACACTTCATTTTATTGCCTTTTGACTTACATACACGATGTCAATTCTGACAAAAGCATCTGCCAACGTGTCAGTCTTCCAGTCAGTGCTGGTATCTCCATCATAAATTTCAATGGGTCAAGGCGGGAAATTAGCCAAGTGGTGTGATACAACATGTACTGCCTAAGTCTGCGAGTTACCAATACTAGAGCACATCACAACTTTTGAATTGGTGGGTATTGCACTTCACACTCTGTAAACTTTTTGCTTAAGTAATAAATGGCTCTTTTTTTCCTCCCCGTGTCATCATGCTGCCCCAACACACATCCCATTGAATTCTCATGAACTGTTAAGTAAATAATGAATGGTCTGTCTGGAACTGGAGCAACTAGTATCGGAGAATTCATCAAGTACTTCTTAATCTTATCAAATGTTTCCTAACACTCTTCATCCTATTCTCTTGGATTGTTCTTTTTAAACAGTTTGAAGATGGATCACATTTATCAGTTAATTGATAAATGAACCGAGAGACATAATTCAACCTCCCGAGGAATCATTGAACTTACTTTTGCATTTTTGGTGATGGTAAGTTCTGGATTGCTCTTACTTTATCTGGATCTATTTCAATCTCTCTTTTGTTGACGAAAAAGCCCAAGAGTTTTCCCGATGTGACTCCAAAAGTACACTTATTTGGATTGAGCTTTAACTAGTACTTTTTCAGCCTCAAAAACAACTTTTTTAAATTTTGAATATGCTCTTCTTCGGTCTGGGATTTGACAATCATGTCATCAATATATACTTCAATCTCTTTATGCATCATATCATGAAACAAAGTCACCATCGCCCGCTGATAAGTTGCCCCAATATTCTTTAACCCAAAGGGCATCACTTTGTAACAGTATGTTCCCCATAAGGTTATAAATGTTGTCTTTTCCATATCTTCTGGACTCATCTTTATCTGATTATACCCTGAGAATCCATCCATGAAAGAGAACCAGGAATGTTTTGACGTATTATCCACTAAGATGTCTATATGGGGACAAGGGAAACTATCTTTTGGACTAGCCTTATTCAGATCTTTATAATCCACAAACATACATACTTTCCCATCTTTCTTCGGTACTGAGACTATGTTGGCCACCCATTTTGGATATCTAGATACCTCAAGAAAACCAGCATCGATTTGCTTTTGCACTTCTTCCTTTATCTTTAGTTCCATTTCTGGCCTTAACCTTCTCAAGTTTTTTGCTGCACTAGTTTACACTCTGGCCTTATGGGCAGCTTATGTACCACTATGTCAGTATTCAGTCCAGGCATGTCTTGGTACGACTAGGTGAAGACATCTTTAAACTTTTGCAACAGATTAATCAACCCTTGTCTAGCTTTTGGCGAGAATGTTGTTCCTATTTTCACATCACTCCTGATTTCATCAGTTCCCAAATTAAGAACCTCTAATTCCTCTTTATGGGGTAGGATCTGTTTGTCTTCTTTTTCCACCAACCTCAATAATTCTTCAAGGATTTCACATTCTATTTCATCTTCCACCTCTTTGATTTCCATTAGACACGCTGGCCGCTCAGGATCTACTTCAAGATTAGGTTCAGGATCATTCATGCTATCAATAATTAAAAACCTGCAAAGGAAATTATAGTGTATATATTTGAAAGGAATGGGAAAAAGAAAGCAAGAAACATGTTTGCCATTTGTGAATCAGCATTGAAAGCATCTTTATTTAGATGAATTGACATAGCGGCCCTTTACAGATAACACTTTATACCCACGGGCAAAGGTATAAAGATGGTTCCTGGTATTTACTTTGTTTTATTGGATACAACATCAAGCTCCTTAACTGTCCAATTGCTGAGTTTTTCACCAGAGAGACACGGACGAATTTTCTCCAAGAACCTCCCAGGCTGTGCTCCCTAAAAAATTCCTCCGACGAGAAGCCTTTCCAACTCATTGCCAAAGATTTATTCTTCATGCATTATTGTTGTCTTTAGGTTGACCTCCATGAGTTGTTCCTCAACGTTCTCAAACCCTCTGGACTTAAAGATATACATCGTCAGATCTACCAAGGGCATGGGTTTGGAGGAGGCTTCAGATCCCATCGACGAGCTTTCCTCTGTTCTCCCATTTTCTTCAAAATTTTCAACCTATCCTTATATCTGGGCTTGAATCCTAGCCCAAAACAATTATTTTTCATAATAACTGATTTTGGACGCAAACACCACTGGAGTCATTTGCCTAAGCATTTTCTCGTTCTTGCACCTCTTCCCAATGTCTCTCGTACAGTCATCTTGGTGCAGTTTGATAACTTTAGATGTGGGAAAAGCTTGCCTTCAGCAATGAAAGTAGCATTTACAAACTCCAGAGCCCTGAAAGAACATTCAAGGGCGTTCTCATTGGCCTCAATATAGGGGGCGTCAGTGGTTACTGAGGCTATGATATCTTCTTCTGCTCCTACACTAACCAGCTTTCCTTCAATCACAAATTTCAACCTCTGATGTAAGGACGACATCACTGCTCTGGCTGAATGAATCCATGGCTTTTCCAGCAAGCAATTATACGTGGGTCTTATATCCATCACCACAAAATCCACATTGTAAACTGCCGGTCCAATCAACAATGGCACTTCAATTTTTCTGAGCACTTCTCGAGTAGTCATATCGAAAGCCCTTACTGTATTCTTATACATCTTCATGTATGATTCCTCAATGGGTAACCTTTGTAGCGTTACTATTGGCAAAACATTCAAGGCAGAACTATTGTCTATTAGTACTTTCGGCAGTACATACCCTTTACAATGCGTGGTGATATTCAAAGCCTTTATTGATCCCATTCCTCTCTCAGAAATTTCATCATCAGTGAAAGTGATATAATTGTCAGCAGTTATATGGTTCATTATCCTGTCCAGTTTGCTTAGGGATATGTCATTTGGTATAAATGTCTGATTAAGCACCTTCATTAATACATTGCGATGCCCTTCTGAACTTAACAGCAATTCTAGGACAGAAATCCTTGCTTGCTGCTTCTTTAATTGCTTAACAATATTATACTCACTATGTTTCAAAAACTTCAAGAATTCTTGAGCCTACTCTTCCGTCACCGACTCACTTATCTTAGGTGTTGGTTCTTCCCAAAAAATTCTCTCTGGTTCAGACACAGCTTTCCCCTTAGCTTTCTCTATTTCTTTGGGAACTTTCGAATAATAGCATCGCCCACTTCGAGTGAAGTGTCCCACCTCGTTCACCATTTCAGAATTTGGTGACCATTTTTACTTTCTTCTAGCGTCAACTTCACTTCTTCCAATTTTCCCTCTTCCTGCAATTTACCCTCTTCTGGTATGGTTACAGTTGCAACATAATTCTAGGGCACCTTGTGTGTGCTCTTGTAGACAAATGGTGCATGAGATGAGATCACAACCTTGGGAGTCGTGATTGGCTTCACATCTGCAAGACCCCCAGCTTTGGGTCTAACAACAACAACCAAGGGTTTATGTATCCCATATTTGACACCTGACGGCTCAGAAGTACAAACTTTCACTGCTTTATTCTCACCTGACTTTGCAAAGAACTCGATCTCTTTATTGTCCATCATCTTTTGTAACAGGCTTCAGAACTCTGGGCAATGTTGAATCTCATGATCATGATCTTGATAATACTCACAATATATGTCAGACTGTATCTCATTTTCTACTTTCATACCTATTTCAATCATATCGGCATTATACAACTATTCAAATACCCATTTCAAATGAGACTTAACTTCTGACACATCAGTTTTCAACTACTTTGCTTCATCATCTTCTTCTTCTATAGCATTTACCCCTCGCCCTCCATGGCTCGGCAATGGATTTGCTGCAATGCTAGGTTCATTGAACTTTAGGATCCCGTTGTTGATTAAATTCTGCACCATCTTTTTGAATGTTGTGCAAGTCTCAATCGTATGTCCCGGTATCCCAGCATGAAATTCACAATGAGCATCTGGCTTATACCACCGTGGATAGGAAGGTTGTAGAGGAGTTAAGTAATACGACCTCACCAAATCCGCTTCGTACAATTGAGGGTACAACTCAGCATAGGACATGGGTATTGGTGTAAAATTTATTCTATCATTTCTTGAGCCACGAGTATCTTTCTTGTTTGAACCCTGCACATTTCCTGACACCGCTCCTAGTTAAGTAATAGTCACATTCTTAGGAGCCTCATACGCGCGTTTGTACTATTCACCTCATTGTCTTTCCTCTTGTAATTCTTTCGAGAGCTTTCTCCACTCTCAATCCTCCGACTTTTGATCGTTGCTTCAATCAATTCTCTAGTAATTACTATATCAGCAAAATTCTGTATAGCATTACTGATCAATCTTTCAAACAACGGTCCCTTCAGAGTCTGTACAAACATATGAACAACCTCGCTACGGAGGTTGGACCTATGCCACTACATCTCTCCATCTTTAAGCGTACTGCCAAAGTGTCTCATTATTCCTTTGTTGCATGCCCTGCAACATTACACGACTAGGAACCATCTCTGAAAAATGCTTATAATGTTCCACGAAAGCACCAGAAAGATCCTTCCATGAATGGATATTTACACGGCCTAGCTGTGTGTAGCATCGAGCAGCTGAACCGGTCAAACTATCCTGGAAGTAATGTATCAACAACTTTTTATCCTTCAAATGAGCAGCCATCTTTCGACGTTATATTGTGAGACGAGCTCTTGGGCATGTAGTCCCATCATACTTTTCGAAATCTGGCATTTTTAAACTTTGGCGGGAGTATTAGGTCAACCACGGACTCATCTCAAATTGTACACTGGTTATGTTTCATTTACCTTCTGCAATTCCAGCAAACAATCTTCCAACGCCTTACAACGTTCTTCATATTTCTTCTCAATCTCAGCACGAATTTTCTCTATCTCATTCAAGGTGTTTAGATTGGGGATATCATCATTACTCCCAAAATTTGCCCCAATGTTCACTGAATTGTTTGGTTTGCTCATGTCAGATTAATTTGGACCTTCTTTGCAGGCGAAGATCCCTCAGGCGGCACCTTTACCTGAGATATGGTTTATGCTTGGTCAATTATTTCATTGGAAGCACCCTCAAGTATTTTAGCCTTTCCTGATTCCTTTGGCCCCAACAGAGCAGTCAGCTGATTGAATATCTCTCTTTGGGTCTGAGAAAAATAATCCTTCATGGATTGCTCTATTCTATCAAAACATTTTTTTGTGTTTCCGCTCGATCATTTTATAAGCTTGCGATTTCGATCTTCAACAGCCATAGTCTTTAAACGTAAATGGGTTTTGTAAGAATCTGAGAATGATTGTGGTCTATAAAATAAACTGTCATAAAACTTTTCTTTGTTAAACCAAAAACTTTTGTAAAACAATTTTGAGAGATGAATGCGTAAATGCATGAATGCATGTATGCAAACAAGGCATCAAGTCTTAAGAAACAATCTTTAGAAACATTTATTCATTAAAAGGTTCAAATACATGAAATAAAACAACTCTTTCTACATGAAGCTATTAGCCCTAATTCCTAAGTTAGTCAGCTCATGTAGCAGACGCACAATGGCTTCTCCATACTTTAGCTCAACATTTGGTTGCTTTAACAAAGTCGTAGCTTGCCTCGATAGTATCTGCACATATGAAGCTATACTCCTAACTTGCTCCTTGAAATTCACCAGCTCATTATTCTGATTCTGGACAGTGCATTGCGCAGCTTCATATTTGGTCTTCCATACCCCACTATCTTGATATAGCTTTCCTCCATAGCTTGCAAGCTTTCCCTTCAATGATTGCACTTCATTTTCCAGTTTCGATACTCTTTTCTGCAATCCTTCCTTCTCGCGCTCCATCTGAACCCTATCTTCATTGTGATATCTTGTCACTAATTCCTCTAGCTCTGTCACTTATCTTGTTAGATTAAAGTTTCTGGCTTGTTTCTCTTCTACCTTCTTCTTTGCCTTGTTACTTGCTTCCCTACTTTCTCGAGATTTCTTTTTGTATAGCTTCTTATATCATTTCATTCCTTCGTCATGCTTTCCAACTTCTCTGACAAGTCTCGTATTGTCTTACTTGTTCCTCCTTTTTGCTTAGCTTTATAGTCATTGTGAATCTCTTGCAACTCTTTTAAATCTTGGCTAATCTTCTTGTTTTGTGCAATCAACTCCTTCTCTTGCCCTTCATGAATAGTCACTTGATATTTTGTCATTGTTAACTCCTCTATAAGGTCATTGATCCCTTTCTCGTATTTCTTTAAATCTAACTCCCGATCATGCTTGAGTTTCTCCAGTGCTGATGGTGCTTCTGTAATTGATCGAGCAGACGGTCCTACATTCCCTGGCATTTTCTGAAATTTTGTATCATTCACCCTTTGCGCTCTCCACTCCTCGTATCCCGCCATCATTTTTAGCTCTTGATACGGCTAAACTCTTCTTGGTTTTTCTCATGCTTTCCTTGTTTGCACTACAGTTCCTTTGTAATCATTAGTCTTGTGGGCATACTCAAATTTCACCATTCCATCTGTTGTCGGTATGAATTGCCTCGAACCAAATTGTCTCGACACAATCAAAGGACAATAGTTTTGTTCCTCCCAAATTTCAGGTAATGGGACCCAATCCTTATCCCCACATCTATACAATAATACCATCCATTTGTGTAACCATGGTTCCCTCCATACAACATCAGTATCTTTCAAGTTCTTGAAGCATTCCTCCCGTTGTTTCTCATCCTTTCTCTCTAAAGGACAACCCATCATATATTCTTCTATCGGTGAATAAGAGGTAAGATACCTTGCTGACTCTATACGGTGTGTCCCACCGGTAACCTCTAAACCAGATCTCCAACAAGGTGTGCACATCCTCAAACCTTCATTCTCTCAATTTTTACATGCAGTCAATGACCTATATGTCTCGGTTAAAATAGCGGGAATCGGATTCACACCTTTTTCAGTCGCTCAAATAACCCCACAGTTGATGGATCTACATGCTCTGGAGTTCTCGGGAATATAACTAACCCATATATGCACAAAGCATATAAACTTCTTGCTCTGGCTGGTTCGTCACCACTTGCAATTATCAATTCTTTCAGGACTCTCCAATTCACCCGATGTTTGTCCTCATTCTGGTCTGTGCTGTCACTGTTGGTAATTTTTGTATCCCACCATTCCTTTGTCTTTCCAGTGATTAGTGCTAACTTCTTCTTAAAACCTGAATTGTTTCCATGTGTATATCTTGTCACTATGAATGGTGGACAATTAACTAGTACTTCATATTCTTCAAGAGTGGGTGTCATATCGACTTGGCCGAAATTAAAACAATTGTATACGGGATTCCAAAATTGTGACATGGCCCTGAGTAATTGTTGGTCTACTTTAATGCTTAGCAGCAACGCTATATCTCCAAATTCTTTCTTAAATGCTTTTTTCTTTTCACTTCCACTTTGGTCTCATGTTTCCTTTGCTTTTTGCAGGCAAGCATTCTTATTGGTGTTTAGCTTACATTGACCTTCCATTCGTGACATATCACCCATGCGCAAACTGTCTCCCTTCTCGTGTCGAGTCTATTCTGACCACGTTGATTTGCGATGTTATCTTCCCCAATCTTAACCCCTCTAGACATTTCGAATACTTTTAATTAACTCTTTCTTAAACCGATGCCAAAATAAATGGAACAATGACATGGTTTATCAAGAACAAAAACAAAAAGAAACACATGTCAGTAATTGTGAATTAATACAAAAAGCAAGTAAGCAAGCATTATCATATAACAACACAAAAATATTTAGCAAGGAAAATAACCAAAGAAATGTATTTTTTGGCAAAGCTTTTTGTCCTAGGTTCTGTCTAGCTCTAGTGGGGTAGGTCTTCTAAAAGCAGAATGTGGGCTTGGTTCTAGACTCTAGGTTCTCGGTGTCGTTACTATCTCTTTGCGACAATAAGACATCGGTTCGATAGTATAGGTCCCTTACAGCGGAGGCGTAGGCCCCACAACGCATAAGGTTAGTATACGAGAAGAAGACAAAAATTTGAACTCTGAGTGGAGAGCATCACGTCGAATAATGTCTTTCTCCAACAGGGTTAAAAGCCGGGTTGAGAGCTTATGCATGAATGATGATATACTATGCACAAAACTACCCTCATTTTTTTTGAAAATTCATCCAAAAATTCTTAAAAAAATTAAATTCAGATTATTACTCATAACGCCAAAATGCCACTTGGAATTAATTAATTAGGCCTGACTCTCTCAAGATAGATCCTAGTGGAGTCGCCAAGCTGTCGCGACCGATTATTTTGTGGTCAATTTTAAGTAAAAACCTAATTAAGGCTTCAATTCATTAATTAATTAGAATCCTATGAATATCATTAATTTTTAGACTTGTGTGATAACACCCAAATGATTGGGTACTACCCACATTAGGCCCAAAAATAGCAATATTCTTACTATTAATGATGCTAATTATTTAATCTTAATTTGTATTTTATTGAACTAATTATTTAATTATATGTAGTTACAGTATTCTAGGTTTAAATGAAATATTAAATATTTCACTAAAACACCCTTTGAATAACATCACATTACAATGTTACACTAATCAACTTAAGGCATTAAAGTGATCATTTAATATTCATTTACTTTCTACAATGATCTTCCTTATCAATTTTAATTAAATCAATTAAAGAACTTATTCGTAAAGGCTCTATTTAAATAAATATTCTAAGTGATTGATTCCCTAAACAAATATACTACATGATTATTTAAAACATGCATTCATACAAACAATTAAATAAATCAAATTAAAAGCTATTAAAATAAAGAAATTGAAATGCCCAAGACCAAATTAAATCAAATTTGAAATTTAAAAGTTGAATTACAAAGAATTGGTGACTAAATTGTAAACCAGAACAAACTAAAGGGCCCAAACTCAAACATATCAAAAATTTGGTTTACAAATCGGTCCAAAACGAATCGAACTAGCTGGTATAACGGTCCAAACCAGCCTTGGACCAGTCGGGTCACGGCCCGTATCAAACTCGTTATAAAAACACGCGGGTTATTTTGACTCGGTACCCAAACGACGTCGTGTCGACTCGACCATAAATAGGCCATTTCGAGTTGAATCGGTTATTATAACGTTTCGCTTTCTCTCTCTCTCTCTTCGCGCTCTCATCCCACAAATCCTCTAAACCCAAATTGGAAAACCCGGAAAAACCATCGAATTTTCGATCAAAACCCCCTTGTTCATCCTTGTTCTTCATATGTTCTTCAAATTTTCCTTCATTTGATCCACAGAAACACAAAAACACCCAATTTTCCTGTTTCTCCAAGATCAAACCTTTATTCTTTAAGAACTCAACCTGATTCTCCCAACTTTCATAACCGATCTCAGCCACCATCAAACCTTAACCTCATCTTGTTTTTCTTGGCCGTGAGGGATTGTGCGCGACCATTGGCCATCGTCTCTGATCATCCCTTTCGATGAACCTAGTCTCTCCGGCCACCATCCGGCCTAACTCCGA
This sequence comes from Hibiscus mutabilis, assembly GCA_019671005.1. Classification (NCBI taxonomy): domain Eukaryota; kingdom Viridiplantae; phylum Streptophyta; class Magnoliopsida; order Malvales; family Malvaceae; genus Hibiscus; species Hibiscus mutabilis. The sequence continues at coordinate 49,404 of JAGYYJ010001912.1, forward strand.
TCATCCCTGACCTTTTTTCGGCCGTTAGAGCAATTTTCGACCACCGTCAAAACCCTAAAAACTCCAAAAATGCTCTTTTTTGTCCTAAACCCTAATATGAGCCCCAAAACCAGAGCCTATTTTCTATCATTTTCAACTCCACCATGGATCTTATCCTTCTTTCAACTCCGATCCCAACTCCGGCAGTACTCTCAGCAACAGAGACTCAAGATAAGTGTTTGAAACCTTTTTTTAGCTTCTACTTTCATTTCTATTTTAGATCTAGCTTTTTTAGGTTACTGACTTTAGATTTGGGATTTATCTAGGTTTAGGACTGATATCACTGGTTTTTAAATGTTTGAGGCCTGGATTTAGATGTTTTGCTTGTTTAATTGTAGGAAAAGAAAGAACATAGGTGAATATATACCTCTGGATGTGTATCAACAGCTCCGGCGATGAAGCAGCTATTCCGATCGTCTTCTCCAAGTGCTCCTTCCTTTTAGGTAATCTCTTTGACTTTCCCTTCTCTCTCCTTTTAATTATTGCACAATCATTAATGAATTCTAACTTTCTATCTCCTTTTTATAACATGTGACGTGAGTGACGTCAGCTATGTTCTTAATCCATGTCTTTGGTTTGTGGACCAATCGAGTGGGTTTACGTGGTCAAATTTGTGAGGCTCAAGAAACACGTTTTTGTTTCTTGTGCTAGTGAAGACAGATAATGGGCGGGAATCTATTTGAAGATGGGCTATAAAATTTATAATTGGGCCTTTCAAATTTGTAATATGGACTATTTATTTAATGTGGACATTGGAAAATTATTTTTATTTAATAGACTACTTATGAGCCGCTGACTTTTATTTGAACCTCTTTCTCCTTTCTCCATGAGAGCTTTCAGCTAAGTTCTTCTCACTTCTGGAACTTTATCTTCAATTTATCGAATTCTCCTCTTTACGATTTTTCTTCACTGGGAATGAACTTCCTTCTCATTTGGAATCTCATCTTTACCTCGCAAGCTCCTACATTCGGCGCTTTATCTTAACAATAACTTCCTTCACATTATGAATTCTATCTTTACTAGGCGAATTTCTTCACTTTTAGGAGTTCTTGTCTTTGCTAAAGTGAATCCTTCACATTAGAGCTCCGCTCTGCTGCGAACTCTTCACATTAGAGCCTTGTCTTTTATTGGCAAACTTTCTATTTTAAGAGTTTGTTCTTGCTGGGGCCACCTCTTCGCATTAAGAGTTCCCACTTTCTGCTTACACGAATTTAAAAGGTATGTAATATGTTATTATGATCCTAGTTTATATGATGCATGAATTGTGATCCTAGCTTGAGATTAATCGATCCGCTGTCACTCCCATGACTCCATTCCGAATATTATTTTCTCTTTCATCTCACATTTAGATTAGCCATCGAAAAACCCTTCAGATCAGCCCTCGGCTTAAAGCGCCCTTTCGGGTTTCTCCTCACTTTAGATTTCTTGTTTTCAAAGCGCTCCTTTCGCCTTCTACTTTGGCTTTTTTTTTTTTTCTCTTTCTTCCTAAGACACTCTTCTGAGTTTCACCTTAGTTTTTTTGAACATCATACAAATGAATAAGCTCTCAACCAATTAGCATTTACAATGCAGTTGTAATTTAAAAAGCCTTACTTAAATAACGAATCAATTTTCATTCTATTGAAGAACACGGATTGCATATTTGACCTTCGTACTAGAGGTTGAAGGACGGCTGTGGCTCCCGATACAAAGATTGTCAATAATGCTCCTTTCTTAGCCTTTATACCATCATGTCATCCTTGAGCAACCTAAGATCAGATTCTGCCAGATACCTCTTTTATGCAATTTACCATCTCTTAGGTCCAATGGTATCTTTTACTTATACACTTTTCTTCAATAACCTTATATAAAGTTGCATGTATCTTTCAAAACGTAGTAATACCAAGAAATTATCTGCTTTATTCACTATGTCAATCATTTAATGATGCTTCTTTGGTATAAAGAAAAGGCTTAGAAGAGAATACATGATTTTTTATTGAAGCTTACTAAAAAATTTGAATGGAATTCTAATAAACATTTCCATGGAAAACTAAAACAAAAAAATCAAGAAACCATATCAGATTTTTGAGCATTTAGAAGATAAAGGATAAGTATTCACTCCCATCGACCAAAGATATGAAGATAGTCTTGAGCTCAACCTTTGTCCAACAGACTTCATCGCCGCCTAGATGGTTAGGATGTGAAATCCCTTCCAGTCACTCCGGTGGTGTCCGAGAGGTTTCAACCATCGATGCCTATTCTTAAACCATATGGGTCGCCTTCGCTTCGGGTTTTCAACCCAGATTTATCCTTTTTGGTTTCAAGACAATTATCATTTGCGGATTTTCATCTTGGAACCATTTTTTTATTTTTTTTTTTCTTTTTTCTTCTTCTTCATCTTCTTTTTTGAATATCTATAGCGCTTCTTTTTGGGTTTTTACCATATGTATTATGCTTCTTGCGAAGCACCTGGTTTTCACTCTACTTTTCTCTTTTCTTTTTATTCTTCAAGCATAATACTTTTTGACCGAATTTGTAGGGTTACCTGCTTTGTAATTCTTTACCATCTATCCCGCCAGAATCAATGCTCCTCCAAAGAATGCCTTAACAACATAAGGTCCCCCCAGTTAGACATCAATTTTCCATCATCACAAAGGTATTTTAAGATCTTGCCAACATAAGATTCTCTCGAGTTCCCCGCTCTAACGCTTCTTATTATAGGCCTGCATCATTCTTTTCTCAGTAATATTTAACTATGGATAAATAGCCTCAACCTCTTTCAATCAAGTTCAACGTGATTCATCCGAACTTGTATCCATTCCGTAACACCAATCCTTACTTTTGATAAAACTCGGAGGGATGAGGATCTCAACCTCAATGGGAAGTACTGTCGTCTCATAAACTATAGAGTAAGGAGTTGCCCCCACAGGTTTGTATCGAGGTCTGATATGCAAACAATGCAAAGGGAAGCTTCTTATACCAATTTTTGTAATGCCTTTGTTGTCTTCGATAGATGATCTTCTTGATGTTTATTTGTCGCTTCAATCGCCCATTCATCTTTGGGCTGTGTTAAAAACCGTATGGCGATATTATCCGCCACATACTTCCTGCTATTATCTTTAAGGCTGAAATTGGTAGTATTATCAGTAACAGATTCTTTCAAATCCATATCGACAAATGATTTCTTTATTTAAGAACTTAGACATACAGTTTTAGACATTAGCATAAGAATCGCTGCTTCCACCCATTTAGTAGCACCACTGACCACTGTAAATGAATTAAGTGTGACCATTGGTTTTGAGGTGAATTTCAATAATAACATCCATGCTCCACGGCAGTGGCCACAACGCATCATATGGAGGCACCGGCGAAGAATTGATCCTGCTCAGCGATATCTGACATTTATGATATTTCTTCGCATGTTCAATGCAATCTTCCATGGGCGCCTAATATCACGACATCTCATCATTTTCCCGCCATTACAGAACTGCTTGCAGAAGTCCACATTCCAACATGTACTTACTTACATGATTCTTGCTTGCATAACACACACCTCACAAGATCCATCTATGCCCCTTTTATACAAGGTTTCCTATCCAAAGACATATCCTTGCTATTCTTCTGATAGTTCTTTTATCATTAATATTTGCTACCACAGTGATAACTTTGAAATCAAGGTTTGCACATATCGCATTATCAAGGGTTTTATCCATTTCCTCTTTTTATGCTACAAATGTTACATAAGCATTGTGTTCCCAGATCTGATTGTCAATATGTCCTCGTGCTTATTGGGTCAAGAAAACTCAAGCTGGCGGAATAAAAAGTTATCTACCATCTGATTATTATCTTCTCTCGGGTCGATTGGAAAGCAATTTTTGAACTCTTTTATCATTTCAAGGATTAATTTCGATACTCAATTAGATTGGAATCTTTTGTCCTCACTGTCTACGAAGCTGGAAATGACCAATGGAATTCATATACTTTTGTAGACTTTATTTTCCTTTTTATAGTACTTAAAATCCCATGACACAAGCTTCATATATTCTCATGCATGTTGTTGGTACAAAGGAATTCCAGTCTACTTGTGAGGGGATGATGCTCATTGCTCGGGGGGAGACTGCAAGACGCCCCCACTCACGCTCTAGGCGTTTACAGCCCTATCAAAATATAAACTCCCGACGCTTCATCTCAAAAGATTCTATTTATTCTATGGAGATATTCATCACATCTTCATCGAGAAAATCAAAGTTCAAAGGGCTTATAATCCATGAAGTACTACTTGCCAGGAAATTCCGCTATACCACTTCTTCATTTAGTTGCCTTTGATCACATATTGTCAACATGCTCAATTGACAAAGTGATCACAATTCCAGTTATCTTCTACCAAGATCGTACCCATCAGCAACTCCCCAATGGGTCAAGGGAAATTAGCTAAGTGGCGTGATACAATGCATGTACCGCCTGCGTCCTATGAGTATATGCTACTTTCAATAATAGACACATCAAGCAACTTTTGAATCAGGTATTGCACTTCACACTCTTGCAAACTTTTTTGTTTAAGGTCAAAGGCTCTTTTTCCTGCATTATCATGTTGCCCCAACACACATCCAGCTGAATTCTCGCTGAACTGGCATAAATAATGAATGGTCTGTCTGAACTGAGCAAATTCAGTATCGAGAATTCATCAAGTACTTCTTAATCTTACCAATGTTTCAATAATTCTTTTCATCCGTATTCTCTGATTATTTTTAAACAGTTTGGTGATGATCAGCAGCATTTTATCAGCTTAATGTTGATAAATGCAACCGAGAGACATAATCAATCCTGAGAATCATTGTGGAACTACTTTTGCATTTTTGGTGATGGTAAGTTCGGATACCTTTACTTTATCCGGGACTTGACATTTAATTTCTTCTGTTGAATGAAAAAGTCAAGAGCTTCCCGATGTGACTCCAAAGTGCACACTCTATTTGGATTGAGCTTTTAACTATAATTTTTCAGCCTCTGTAAGTAAACAACTTTCTTTTAAATTTTGAATATGCTCTCTGTTCCATTTGACAATTCATACCATCAATATATCACAATCTCTTTATGCATCATATCATAAACAAAGTCACCATCGCCCGCTGATAAGTTGCCCCAATATTCTAACCTAAAGGGCATCACTTTTGTAACAGATAAGCCCCCATAAGGTTATAAATGTTGTCTTTCCATATCTTCTCTGACTCATCTTTTATCTGATTACAAATTTTTGAGAACCAATTCATGAAAGAGAAATCCAAAGGAATGCTTTGGATGATATCCACTACATGTCTATGGGGACAAGGAAACCATCTTTTGACTAGCCTTTATCTCGATCTTGGTAATCCACAAACATACATACTTTCCATCTTTTCTTCGGTACTGAGACTATGTTGGCCACCCATTTTGGATATCTAGATACCTCATAAGAAAACCAGCATCACCTGCTTGAAAATTCTCTCTTGCCTTAGTTCCATTTCTCGGCCTTAACCTTCTCGGGCCTTTTGCTCACTAGTTTACACCTGGCCTTATGGGCAGCTGGAAAATTACCATGCTTGGGGGAGACCAGTCCAGGCAGTCTTGAGCACACTTAGGTGAAACAGACATCTAATCTCTTTGCAATGATTAATCAACTCCTTTGTCTAGCTTTTAAGTAGAATGTTATCCTTATTTTCACATCACTCCCTGATTTCACGCCCCAAATTAAGAACTTAATTCCTTATGGGGTAGGGATTCACTTGTTTTTCCACCTTCCAACCTCAATAATTCTTCTGTATGATTCTTACATTCTATTTCATCTTCCAGCCCTTTGATTTCATTAGACACTGTGTCAGCCAGGATCTACTTTTAAGATTAGGTTCTGATCATTCATGCTATCAATAATTAAAAAAACCTGCAAAGGAAATTATAGTACAGATTGAAAGGAATGGAAAAGCAAAGCAAGAAACATATTTGCCATTTTGTGAATTAGCATTGGAAAGCATCTTTATTTAGATGAATTGACATATGTTCATGCGATAACACTTTATACCACGGCAAAGCAGGTATGCTATTCCTGGTATTTACTTTGTTTATTGGATACAACATCAAAACTCCTTAACTGTCCATCTGCTGAGTTTTTCATCAGTGAGAGACACGGACGAATTTTTCTCTAAGAACCTCACAGGCCGTGCTCCTGTGGCCCTCCCACGAGAAGCCTTCAATCATTGCATAAAGATTTATTCTTCTGCAAAGATGTTGTTGTCTTTAGTTGAATTCCGCAAGGAGCAGTTCCTCAACGTTTCTAAACCCTCTGACTTGAAGATATACGCTGATCTAATATGGCGCGGCGCGGTTCGGGAGGAGGTTTGCATCCCATCACGGCTTCCTCCTCTGCTTCCATTTTCCCCAAAATTTTCTCTGCTAACCTATCCTTAATACTGGGCTTGAATCCTAGCCTGAAACAATTATTTTTCTGCATTAACTGATTTTGACGCAAACACCACTGAGTCATTTGCCTAAGCATTTTCTCGTTTCTTGCACCTCTTTCCCAATGTCTCTCGATAAATATTCGGTGCGCTTTTGATAACTTAGATGTGGGAAAAGCTTGTCAAAGAATGGCAAGTAGGATGCATAAACCCAGAGCCCTGAAAGAACATTCATGGGCGTTCTCATTGGCCTCACATAGGGGCGTCGCTGTTACCGAGGCTAAGAGATATCTTCTCTTCTGCTCCACACTAACCAGCCTTTCCTTCAATCACAAATTTCCAACCTCGATGTGGGCGACGACATCACCGCTTCCGGGCCGGGACGAATCCATGGCTTTTCCAGCAAGCAATTATACGTGGGTCTTATATCCATCACCACAAATTCACATTGTAACTGCCGGTCCAACTCAACAATGGCACTTAATTCTTTTCTCGAGCACTTCGAGTAGTCATATCGAAAGTTCCCATCAGATTTATACATCTTCATGATTCCTCGTGTTTCTGGGTAACTCCCGTAGCGCTACTATTGGCAAAATATTCATGCAGAACTATTGTCTATTATACTTTCGCAGTACATACCCTTTGCGGCGTCAGCGTGGTGATATTCAAAGCTCTCAACTGACATCCATTCCTCTCACGTAAATTTCATCAATGCGAGTATGATATAATTGTTACAGTTATATGGTTCATTTATCCTGGTCTACTTTTGTTTAGGGATGGTGTCATTTGGTATAAATGTCTGATTAAGCACCTTCATTAATACATTACATGCTCCTTCGAACTTGTAACAACAATTTGTGACGTAAATCCTGCTTGTCAGCTTCTTTACTGCTTAACAATATTATACTCACTATGTTTCAAAACTTCAAGAATTCTTGAGCTTCACTCTTCCGCTACTGACTCACTTATTCAGGTGTTGTCCTCTCCTAAAAATTCTCTGGTTCGAATACGCCTTTCCTAGCTTTCTCTATTTCCTTTGGGAACTATTAACAGCACCGCCCCACTGAAAGTGTGAAGTGTCCACCTCGCCTCTACCATCAGAATTTATCAATTATTTTTACTTTCTTCTAGCTAACTCTACTTCTTCCAATTTTCCTCCTCCTCATTTACCTCTTCTGTATGTATTACAGTTGCACACTGAAATTTGTGCGTGCCTTTGTAGACAAATGGTGTGCTGAGATGAGATCACAACTCTTGTATTTGATTGGCTTTCACACTGCAGACCCCCACTTTGGGCTCCAACAACAACAACCATAGGTTTGAGGTATCCCATATTTGACACCCGACGGCCTCTATACAACCACCGCTTTATTCTCACCTGATTCTTGCAGAAGAACTCGACCTCTTATTGCCCATCATCTTTTGTAATGTGCCTTTAACTCAGCAATGTTGAATCTCATGATCATGATCTTGATAATACTACAATATATGTTTCGACTTATCTCATTTTCTACTTTCATACCTATTTCAATCATATCGGCATATACAACTATTCAAATACCCATTTCAAATGAGACTTAACTCACATCGCCTTTCAACTACTTGAGCCAACACCTCTCTTCTCTATAGTATTTGGCCCTCGCCTCCATGGCTCGGCAATGGATTTGCCAGTGAATGGGTTCATTGAACTTTAGGATCCTGTTGTTGGGACAAATTCTCGCACCATCTTTTTGAATGTTGTGTAAGTTCCCACCGTATGTTCCTGGTATCCCAAACATGAAATTACAAATGAGCATCTCGGCTTATACCACTGTGGATAGGAAGTGTTGTGAGAGTTAAGTGGTCACGACCTCACCAAATCCTGGCTGCATAATTGAGGTGCCAACTAGCATAGATGAGTGTGGGTATTGGGTAAAATTTATTCTATCATTTCTGAGCTACGAGTAATTTTCTTGTTTGAACCCCTGCACACTTCCCCACACCGCTCCTAGTTAAGTGGGTCAAGACATCTTTGTATCTTCGCCACGCGCTTGTACTATTCTCACTCCTATTGTCTTCCTCTTGTAATTCTTTTCGAGAGCTTTCTCCACTCTACAATCCTCCGACTTTTTATCGTTGCTTCAATCAATTTCGTAATTACTATATCGTTGAGTAAATTCTGGTATAGTATTACCATCAATTCTTCAAACAACGGTCCCTTCAGCCTTGAGCAAGATATGGAACAACCTCACGACGAGGCGAATCATGCGCTACCACATCTTCCATCTTCTTAAGCGTACTGCCAAAGTGTTCCCATTATTCCTTTGTTGTATGCCCTTCCGCAACATTACACCAATTAGGAACCATCTCTCAAAAATACGAGAATGTTCCCAATGAAAGACCTGCAGCATCCTTCCACACCTGATATCGAAGCACGCCACCGCAGTAGCATCGAGCAACTAACCGGTCAAACTATCCTCGAAGTAATGTATCAACAACTTTTATCCTTCAAATGAGCAGCCATCTTCGACAAGCAGGTTGTGGGAGACGAGCTCTTGGGCATGTGGTCCACTCATACTTGAAACTGCATTTACAACCTTATGGAGACAGTCAACTACGACTCATCTCAATCACCTAAGTTGTGTTTTTACTTTACTCTTCTCTTGCAATTCCAGCAAACAATCTTCCAACGCCTTTACAACGTTTCTCTCTTTCATATTTCTTCAATCTAAAGCATCTAATTTTCTATCTCATTCAAGGTGTTTAGATTGGGGATACTTAACATTACTCCAAAATTTGGCCCAACAACTACTGAATTGTTTGCTTTGCTCTGGCAAGTCAGATTAATTTGGACCTTCTCTGGCAGCTTAAGATCCTCAGCGGCACCTTTACCCGAGATATGGTTTATGTTTTGGTCAATTATTTCATTAGCACCTCAAGTATTTTAGCCTTTCGATTCCTTTGGCTCAAACAGAGCAACATAGTTGATTGAATCTCTCTCTTGGGTCTGAGAAAAATAACTCTTCATGGATTGCTCTATTCTATCAAAACAGTTTTGTGTTTCGCGATCATTTCTTATAAGCTTGCGACTTCGATCTTCAATGTAAATTATATCTTAAACGTAAATGGGTTTTGTAAGAATGCAGAATGATTGTGGTCTATAGTAATAAACTGTCATAAAACTTTTCTTTTTTAAAACCCAAAAAACTTTTTGTAGAAATAATTTGAGAGATGAACGCGGTAAATGCACATGAATGCATGGCGCAAACAAGGCATCAGTCTTAAGAAACAATTCTTAGAGTCATTTATTCATTAAAAGGTTCAAATACATGAAAAAAAAACAACTCTTTCACATGAAACTGATAGTTATACTCCTGGAAGTTAACAGCCCTGGCGTAGCAGACGCACAAGGTTTCTTCCATACCTTTACTTTAATACTATTGTTTAACAAAGTCGTAGCTTGGCTCTATAGTATCTCACATATGAGTTGCACTCCTAACTTGCTCCTTTTTGAACTAATGCACCATGGTCTCTCAGATCTTACGTTGCATTGCGCAGCCTCTATATATATTTGGTCTTCCATACCCTTCACTATCTTGATATAGCTTTCTCCATAGCTTGCAAGCTTTCCTTTCAATGATTGCACTATTTCAGCTTGATACTCTTTTCTCAACTTTCCTTTCCGCGCCCATCTCAATCCCTATCTTCATTGTGATATCTTGTCACTAATTCCTCTGGTTCTGTATTATCTTGTGGGATTAAAGTTTATTTGTTCCTCTTCTACCTTCTTTGCCTTGTTAATGCTTCCTACTTTCTCTACAGATTTCTTTTGTATAGCTTCATATCATTTCATTCCTTCAAGCCATGCTTCCAATCCTTCCGACAAGTCTCGAGATGTTCTGTTTGTTCCTCCTTTTTTTGCCATTTTATAGTCATTGTGAATCTTTTTGCAACTCTTTTAAATTCCTAATTTTTCTTGTTTTGTGCAATCAACTCCCTTCTTGCCCTCATGAATAGTCACTTGATATTTAATAGCCAGCAACTCCTCTATAAGGTCATTGATCCCTTTCTATTTCTTTAAATCTAACTCCCGATCATGCTTGGAGTTTCAGCTGCTGATGGTGCTTTCTGTAATTGACTGAGTTGGTGATTACCACATTCCCGGCATTTTCTGGAAATTTTGTATCATTCACCCTATGCTTCCACCTCCTCGTATCCCGCCATCATTTTAGCTCTTGATACGGCGTGAAATCTTTCTGGTTTCATGCTTCCTTGTTTGCACCATGCTTCCTTTGTAAACTGGCTATTCAGGCATACTCAAATTTCACCATTCCAGCTGTTGTTTGTGTATGACTTGCTCAACCAAATTGTCTCGACACAATCAAAGTGACACACACGTTCCTCCCCAGCCTGCAATGGGACCCAATCCTTATCCCACATCTATAAGCACACAAATATCCATTTGTGTAACCCCTGGTTCCTCCATATAACATCACCTCTTTCAAGTTCTTGAAGCACTCCCTCCCGTTGTTTCTCATCCTTTCTCTCAAAGGACAACTCATCATATATTCTTTCTTCTTCAATGTGAATAAGAGGTAAAGATGGTGCCTGCAGCTCATACGGTGTGTCCTACCTATCTTCTAAAACTGTGACTCTAATAACCAGTGGCACATCCTCAAAACCCTTTCTCAATTTTTTTAGCATGCAGTCAATGACCTATATGTCTCGGTTAAAGAAGGAATCGATTCACACCTTTTCTGGCCGTCAAATAACCCCATGTACTGATGGATCTACATGCCTCGGGAGTTCTGAATACCAACCCATATATGCACAAAGTAAGTATAAACTTCTGCCTGGCCGCTCCGCCTCGCCACCACTTGCAATTATCAATTTTTCAGACTTCCAATTCACCCGGATGTTTGTCCTCATTCCGTCCGCGGTTGTCATCAACAAGTGGTAATTTCATATCCTACTATCTCCTTTGTCTTCCAAAGATTAGTGCTAACTTCTTTCTTAAACTCCGAATTGTTTCTGTAAAGTTATGCGATATCTTGTCACTACAAACGGTGACAATTAACTAGTACTTCATATTCTTTCTAAGAGTGGGTGTCATATCGACTTGGCTGAAATTAAAACAATTGTACATGATTCAGACATGGCTCCTGAGGAATTGCTGGTCTACTTTAATGCTTAGCAAGAATGCTATATCTGGCCTTCTTAAATGCTTTTTTCTTTTTTTCATCACTTGTCCCTATGTTTCTCTTGCTTTTTAAGGTGCAAGCATTCTTATTGGTGTTTAGCTTACATTGACCTTCCATTCGTGACATATCACCCATGCGCAAACAGTCTCTTCTCGTCGGTCTATTCTCGGTTTTCACGCTCGACCGCAGTTGTTATATTCATTAATTAATTAGAATCCTATGAATATCATTAATTTTTAGACTTGTGTGATAACACCCAAATGATTGGGTACTACCCACATTAGGCAAAAAATAACAATATTCTTACTATTAATGATGCTAATTATTTAATCTTAATTTGTATTTTATTGAACTAATTATTTAATTATATGTAGTTACCATATTCTAGGTTTAGATGAAATATTAAATATTTCACTAAAACACCCCCTTTGAATAACATCACATTACAATGTGTCACTAATCAACTTAAGGCATTAAAGTGATCATTTAATATTCATTTACTTTCTACAATGATCTTCCTTATCAATTTTAATTAAATCAATTAAAGAACTTATTCCTAAAGGCTGTATTTAAATAAATATTCTAAGTGATTGATTCCTTAAACAAATATACTACATGATTATTTAAAACATGCATTCATACAAACAATTAAATAAATCAAATCAAAAGCTATTAAAATAAAGAAATTGAACTGCCCAGGACCAAATCGAACCAAATTGGAAATTTAAAGGTCGAATTACAAAGAATTGGTGACTAAATTGTAAAAAGGAACAAACCAAGGGCCCAAACCCAAACATATCAAAATCCGGTTCACAAACGGGTCCAAAACGAAATCGAACCGCCGTATATAACGGTCCAAACCGCCTTCACACTCGAGTCAGTCACGACCGATTCAAACCCGTTATAAAAACACGCGGGTTATTTTGACCGATACCAAAACGACGTCGCGTCGATTCGGCCATAAATAGGCAATTTCTGAGTTGAATTAGTTATTATATCGTTGCGCTCTCTCTCTCTCTCTATCCCACAAATCCTCTGAACCCAAATGGAAAACCCAAAAAACCATCGATTTTTTATCAAAACCCCATTGTTCATCCTTGTTCTTCATATGTTCTTTCATTTGATCCACGAAACACAAAACACCCATTTTTCCTATTTCTCCAAGATCAAACCCATTATTCCCTTTAAGAACTCAACCTAGTTCTTCCAACTTTCATAACTTCAATCTCCAGCCACCATCAAACCCTAACATCGGCTTGTTTCTCGACCATTTGAACCTATTCTCTCCGCCACCATCCGCCTAACTCGTCACCCTGACCTTTTTGACCACCGTGTTTCTCATGGAGCGATTTTCAGCCATCGCCAAAATCCTAAAAACTCTAAAAATACACATTTTTTTCATCCTAAACCCTAATATAAGCCTCGATTCATCAATCGCATTTTCTTCCCATCCTAAACTATCTACTCAAAAACTTGAGCCTATTTTTTTTTATCATTTTCAACTCCACCATGGATCCTATCCTTCTTTCAACTCCGATCCCAACTCGCAAGACTCTCGTGGCGGAGACTCAAGATAAGTGACCGAAACCTTTTTTTTTAGCTTCTTTTTCATTTCCATTTTAGATCTAGCTTTTTTAGGTTCTTGACTTTAGATTTAGGATTTATCTAGGTTTAGGGGCTGATATCTTTGGTTTTTAAATGTTTGAGGTCTGGATTTAGATGTTTTGCTTGTTTAATTGTAGGAAAAAAAGAACATAGGTGGAAATATACCTCGGATGTGTATCAATGACTCTCGGTGAATCTCGGCGGTGAAGCTATTTATTTCGATCGTCTTCTCCAAGTGCTCATTCCTTAGGTAATCTCTTTGACTTTCCTTCTCTCTCATTTCAATTATTGCACAATCATTAATGAATTTCGACTTTTTCTCTCCTTTTATAGCAGTGATGTGGTGGCGTCAATTATGCTCTTAATCCATGTGCTAGAGTGTGGACCAATCCGGTGGTGCCACGTGTCAAATTTATGTGCTCAAGAAACACATTTTTTTCTTCAATGTGAAGACAGATAATGGGCGGAATCTATTTGAAGATGGGCTATAAAATTTATAATTGGGGCGATTTGAAATTTGTAATATGGACTATTTATTTAATGGACATTGGGAAATTATTTTTATTTAATATACTACTTTTTATTTATTATTATCATTTGTCTATCATTATAGTGAACATATATATACACGAAACACAGACGAAATCGGGTATTACATTTGCCCTCTTTCTTCATTCTTTGTAAAATAGGAATAGGACAAAAGATGAAAAAGACACAAATTTTGTCATACTTTGTCATTTGTTGCTATGAGCCATAGGACTTTATTTGAACCTTCTTTCTCCTTTCCCTCTGTGAGAGCTTACTAAGTTCTTCTCACTTGGAACTTTATCTTCACTTATCAATTCTCCTCTTTCTGATTTTTTTCTTCACTGGGAATGAACTCTTCTCATTTGGAACTTCATCTTTACTCGCAAGCTCCCTACATTCGGCGTTTTATCTTTACTGGGCGAACTCTTCACATTATGAATTCTATCTTTACTAGGCGAACTCTTCACATTAGGAGTTCTGTCTTTCTTGGGCGAACTCTTCACATTAGGAGCTCCGTCTTTGCTGGTGAACTCTTCACATTAGAGCTTTGTCTTTCTTTGGGTAAAATCTTCACATTAAGAGCTTTGTCTTTGCTGGGCGACCTCTTCGCATTAAGAGTTCCATCTTCGTTTCATGTTAAGACGAATTTAAAAGGCATGTATGATGGTTATTATGATCCTAGTTTCTATATGATGCATGAATTGTATCTCATTGAGATTAATCAATCAGATGTCACTCCCCATGGGACTATCTTGATGCTTCATTTTCTTCTTTCATCTCACATTTAGGATTAGCCATCAAAAACTCCTTCTGCATTTGGCGCCCCTTGCTCTAAAGCGCCCTTTCGGGTTTTCACTTTAGATTGTTTTCAAAGCGCCCTTTCGGGTTTTCACTTTGGCTTTTTTTTCTTCTCTTTCTCTTTTTTTTCTTTCTCTCAAGACACCCTTTCGAGTTTCACCTTAGTTTTTTCTTTTCTTTTTTTGAACACGTTCTGAGAAAAATGGAATAAGCTCTCAACCAATTAGCATTTGATCTTGCCAATTTCAAAAGCCTTTACAAAATAATGAATCAAATTTTCATTCTCAATAGAAGAACACTGGAGCCGTGCTTATTTTGACTCGGTCTAGGAGGTTGAAGGACGATGAAGGCTCCGATACAAAGACGTCAATAATGCTCCTTTGGCTCTTATACCGATCATGTCATCCTGAGCAACCTAAGACTGATTTTCAGTGATACCCTTTATGCACTTACTATCTCTTAGGTCCAATGGTATCTTTTACTTTTATACACTTTTCTTCAATAACCCAGAGTGTTAAAGTTCACATGTATCTTTCAAAACGTAGTAATACCAAGAAATTATCTGCTTTATTCACTATGTCAATCATTTAATGATGCTTTGGAATAAAAGAAAAGGCTTAGAAGAGAATACATGATCTTTATTGAAGTTTACTACTACAAATTTGAATGGAATTTAATAAACATTTCATGGAAAACTAAAACAAAAAAATCAAGAAACCATATCAGATTTTTGAGCATTTATAGCATAAAGGATACATTCACCCCATCGACCAAAGATAGTCTTGAGCTCAACCTTTGTCCAATAGACTTCGAATGCTGTCTAGATGGTTATAGATGTGAAATCCCTTCTGAAATACTGGGTGGTGTCCGAGAGGTTTCAACCATCAGATGCCTATTCTTAAACCATATGGGTCGCCCTTTACGGGTTTTCAACCCAGATCATCCTTTGGTTTCAAGACACCATTTGCGGATTTTCATCTTGAACCATTTTTTTATTTCTTTTTCTTTTTTCTTCTTCATCTTCTTTTTTTGGAATATCTATAGCGTCTTTTTGGGTTTTCACTACATATGTATTATTTTGCGAAGCACCCTTTTCGGGTTTTCACTCTACTTTTTTCTCTTTTTTCTTTTTTATTCTTCAAGCATAATACTTTTTGGTGAATCGAGTTTCTTGGTTTTTGTAATTCTTTACCATCTATCCCAAATAATCAATGCTCCTCCAAAGAATGCCTTTTTAACAACATAAGGTCCCCCTAGTTAGACATCAATTTTCCACGATCATCACAAAGTGTATTTTTAAGATCTTTTTCAACACAAGATCTCCTCTCGCGAGTTCCCGGGTCGAACGTTCTTATTATAGGCCTGCATCATTCTTTTCTGGTACATTTAACTATGACAAATAGCCCTCAACCTCTTTTCTTCAATCAAGTTCAACTGATCTATCCGAACTTGTATCCATTCCGCATCATCTAACTTTACTTTTGATAAAACTCGGAGGGATGGGATCTCAACCTCAATGGGAAGTATCGCTTCTGTCCCATAAACTATAGAGTAAGGAGTTGCCCCAGTTGAAGTTTGTATCGAGGTTCGATATGCAAACAATGCAAAGGGAAGCTTCTTATACCAATCTTTGTACGTCTTTGTTGTCTTCGATATGATCTTCTTGATGTTTTTATTTGCTGCCTCAACTGCCCCATTCATCTTTGGGCGGTAAGTTAAAAAATTGTGATGTATGATGTTGAACTGCTCACATACTTCTGCTATTATCTTATTATTGAAATTGGTAGCATTATCGTGAATGATTCTTTCTGGCAATCCATATCGACAAATGATCTCTTTATTTAAGAACTTGCATATTGTTGTTCTTGTGACATTAGCATAAGAATCTGCTTCCACCCATTTAGTGAAGTAATCAATGACCACCAAAATGAAACGATGACCATTAGAAGCCTTGAGGTGAATTTTCCCAATAACATCCATGCTCCAGACGGTGAAAGGCCATGGTGAATTCATCATATGGAGTGGCACCGATGAAGAATTGATCCTGTCAGCGTATATCTGACATTTATGACATTTCTTTGCATGTTCAATGCAATCTTCTTCCATGGGTGCCCAATAATATCGATATCTCATCATTTTCCTGGCCATTGCGTAACCGTTTGCATGTGTCCCACATATTCCATCATGTACCTCTATCATGACGATTCTTGCTTCGTTAGCGTTAACACACCTCAACAAGATCTGATCTATGCCCCTTTTATACAAGGTTTCCCATCCAAAGACATATCCTAAGCCATTCTTCCGATAGTTCTTTTATCATTATCATTTGCCACCTAGAGGATAACTTTGAAACTTGATGTATTGCATGATATCGTAATACCAAGGGTTTCCATATATTTCCTCTTTTATGCTACAACAATAAGCATAAGCATTGTAACTCTCAGATCTGGATTGTCATCATGTCCTCGTGCTTATTGCCTAAGAAAATCAAGCTAGTGTAGCTAAAGTATCTACCATCTGATTATCTTCTCTAGGGACGTATGTGAAAGTAATTTCTTTGAACTCTTTTATCATTTCAAGGATTAATTTCTGATACTCAATTAGATTGGAATCTTTTGTTTCCCACTATCCACGAAGCTGGTAAATGACCAATGCGGAATCTACATATACTTTTAGACTCTTTATTTTCCTTTTAATAGCAGCTTGCAATCCCATGACACAAGCTTCATATTCTGCCATGTTGTTGGTACAAAGGAATTCCAGTCTACTTGTGAGGGGATGATGCTCATTGTTTGGGGAGATCAGTACTGCCCCAATTCCACGCTCTAGGGCGTTTACAGCCCTATCAAAATATAACTTCCACGTTTCATCCTCAAAGATTCTATTTTATTCTATGGAGATATTCATCACATCTTCATCGAGAAAATCAAAGTTCAGTGGCTTATAATCCTATGAAGCACGACTTGCCAGGAAATCGGCTATAACACTTCATTTTATTGCCTTTTGACTTACATACACGATGTCAATTCTGACAAAAGCATTCGCCAACGTGTCGAGTCTTCCAGTCGATCTTTGGTATCTCCATCATAAATTTCAATGGGTCAAGGCGGAAATTAGCCAAGTGGTGTGATACAACATGTACGCCTAAGTCTGCGAGTTACCAATACTAGAGCACATCACAACTTTTGAATTGGTGGGTATTGCACTTCACACTCTGTAAACTTTTTGCTTAAGTAATAAATGGCTCTTTTTCCTCCTCCCGTGTCATCATGCTGCCCCAACACACATCCCATTGAATTCTCATGAATGTTAAGTAAATAATGAATGGTCTGTCTGAACTGGAGCAACTAGTATCGGAGAATTCATCAAGTACTTCTTAATCTTATCAAATGTTTCCTAACACTCTTCATCCTATTCTCTTGGATTGTTCTTTTTTAAACAGTTTGAAGATGGATCACATTTATCAGTTAATTGATAAATGAACCGAGAGACATAATTCAACCTCCCGAGGAATCATTGAACTTATTTTTTGCATTTTTGGTGATGGTAAGTTCTGGATTGCTCTTACTTTATCTGGATCTATTTCAATCTCTCTTTTGTTGTGAAAAAGCCCAAGAGTTTTCCGATGTGACTCCAAAGTACACTTATTTGGATTGAGCTTTAACTAGTACTTTTTCAGCCTCAAAAACAACTTTTTAAATTTTGAATATGCTCTTCTTCGTCTGGGATTTGACAATCATGTCATCAATATATACTTCAATCTCTTTATGCATCATATCATGAAACAAAGTCACCATCGCCTGATTGATAAGTTGCCCTAATATTCTTTAACCCAAAGGGCATCACTTTGTGTAAATGATGTTCCCATAAGGTTATAAATGTTGTCTTTTCCATATCTTCTGGACTCATCTTTATCTGATTATACCCTGAGAATCCATCCATGAAAGAGAACCAGGAATGTTTTGACGTATTATCCACTAAGATGTCTATATGGGGACAAGGGAAACTATCTTTTGGACTAGCCTTATTCAGATCTTTATAATCCACAAACATACATACTTTCCCATCTTTCTTCGGTACTGAGACTATGTTGGCCACCCATTTTGGATATCTAGATACCTCAAGAAAACCAGCATCGATTTGCTTTTGCACTTCTTCCTTTATCTTTAGTTCCATTTCTGGCCTTAACCTTCTCAGCTTTTGCTGCACTAGTTTACACTCTGGCCTTATGGGCAGCTTATGTACCACTATGTCAGTATTCAGTCCAGGCATGTCTTGGTACGACTAGGTGAAGACATCTTTAAACTTTTGCAACAGATTAATCAACCCTTGTCTAGCTTTTGGCGAGAATGTTGTTCCTATTTTCACATCACTCCTGATTTCATCAGTTCCCAAATTAAGAACCTCTAATTCCTCTTTATGGGGTAGGATCTGTTTGTCTTCTTTTTCCACCAACCTCAATAATTCTTCAAGGATTTCACATTCTATTTCATCTTCCACCTCTTTGATTTCCATTAGACACGCTGGCCGCTCAGGATCTACTTCAAGATTAGGTTCAGGATCATTCATGCTATCAATAATTAAAAACCTGCAAAGGAAATTATAGTGTATATATTTGAAAGGAATGGGAAAAAGAAAGCAAGAAACATGTTTGCCATTTGTGAATCAGCATTGAAAGCATCTTTATTTAGATGAATTGACATAGCGGCCCTTTACAGATAACACTTTATACCCACGGGCAAAGGTATAAAGATGGTTCCTGGTATTTACTTTGTTTTATTGGATACAACATCAAGCTCCTTAACTGTCCAATTGCTGAGTTTTTCACCAGAGAGACACGGACGAATTTTCTCCAAGAACCTCCCAGGCTGTGCTCCCTAAAAAATTCCTCCGACGAGAAGCCTTTCCAACTCATTGCCAAAGATTTATTCTTCATGCATTATTGTTGTCTTTAGGTTGACCTCCATGAGTTGTTCCTCAACGTTCTCAAACCCTCTGGACTTAAAGATATACGTCAGATCTACCAAGGGCATGGGTTCGGAGGAGGCTTCAGATCCCATCAGACGAGCTTTCCTCTGTTCTCCCATTTTCTTCAAAATTTTCAACCTATCCTTAATACTGGGCTTGAATCCTAGCCTGAAACAATTATTTTTCATAATAACTGATTTTGGACGCAAACACCACTGGAGTCATTTGCCTAAGCATTTTCTCGTTCTTGCACCTCTTCCCAATGTCTCTCGTACAGTCATCTTGGTGCAGTTTGATAACTTTAGATGTGGGAAAAGCTTGCCTTCAGCAATGAAAGTAGCATTTACAAACTCCAGAGCCCTGAAAGAACATTCAAGGGCGTTCTCATTGGCCTCAATATAGGGGGCGTCAGTGGTTACTGAGGCTATGATATCTTCTTCTGCTCCTACACTAACCAGCCTTTCCTTCAATCACAAATTTCAACCTACGATGTAAGGGCGACATCACCGCTTTCGGGCTGAATGAATCCATGGCTTTTCCAAGCAAGCAATTATACGTGGGTCTTATATCCATCACCACAAAATCCACATTGTAAACTCGGTCCAATCAACAATGGCACTTCAATTTTTCGAGCACTTCTCGAGTAGTCATATCGAAAGCCCTTACTGTATTCTTATACATCTTCATGTATGATTCCTCAATGGGTAACCTTTGTAGCGTTACTATTGGCAAAACATTCAAGGCAGAACTATTGTCTATTAGTACTTTCGGCAGTACATACCCTTTACAATGCGTGGTGATATTCAAAGCCTTTATTGATCCCATTCCTCTCGTAAATTTCATCATCGTGAAAGTGATATAATTGTCGTGATTATATGGTTCATTATCCTGTCCAGTTTGCTTAGGGATATGTCATTTGGTATAAATGTCTGATTAAGCACCTTCATTAATACATTGCGATGCCCTTCTGAACTTAACAGCAATTCTAGGACAGAAATCCTTGCTTGCTGCTTCTTTAATTGCTTAACAATATTATACTCACTATGTTTCAAAAACTTCAAGAATTCTTGAGCCTACTCTTCCGTCACCGACTCACTTATCTTAGGTGTTGGTTCTTCCCAAAAAATTCTCTCTGGTGCAGACACAGCTTTCCCCTTAGCTTTCTCTATTTCTTTGGGAACTTTCGAATAATAGCATCGCCCACTTCGAGTGAAGTGTCCCACCTCGTTCACCATTTCAGAATTTGGCTGACCATTTTTACTTTCTTCTAGCGTCAACTTCACTTCTTCCAATTTTCCCTCTTCCTGCAATTTACCCTCTTCTGGTATGGTTACAGTTGCAACATAATTCTAGGGCACCTTGTGTGTGCTCTTGTAGACAAATGGTGCATGAGATGAGATCACAACCTTGGGAGTCGTGATTGGCTTCACATCTGCAAGACCCCCAGCTTTGGGTCTAACAACAACAACCAAGGGTTTATGTATCCCATATTTGACACCTGACGGCTCAGAAGTACAAACTTTCACTGCTTTATTCTCACCTGACTTTGCAAAGAACTCGATCTCTTTATTGTCCATCATCTTTTGTAACAGGCTTCAGAACTCTGGGCAATGTTGAATCTCATGATCATGATCTTGATAATACTCACAATATATGTCAGACTGTATCTCATTTTCTACTTTCATACCTATTTCAATCATATCGGCATTATACAACTATTCAAATACCCATTTCAAATGAGACTTAACTTCTGACACATCAGTTTTCAACTACTTTGCTTCATCATCTTCTTCTTCTATAGCATTTACCCTCGCCCTCCATGGCTCGGCAATGGATTTGCTGCAATGCTAGGTTCATTGAACTTTAGGATCCCGTTGTTGATTAAATTTCGCACCATCTTTTTTTGAATTGTGCAAGTCTCAATCGTATGTCCCGGTATCCCAAAGATGAAATTCACAATGAGCATCCGGCTTATACCACCGTGGATAGGAAGGTTGTAGAGGAGTTAAATAATCTGACCTCACCAAATCCGCCGTACAATTGAGGGTACAACTCAAAGAGGACATGGGTATTGGTGTAAAATTTATTCTATCATTTCTTGAGCCACGAGTATCTTTCTTGTTTGAACCCTGCACATTTCCTGACACCGCTCCTAGTTAAGTAATAGTCACATTCTTAGGAGCCTCATACGCGTTTGTACTATTCACCTCATTGTCTTTCCTCTTGTAATTCTTTCGAGAGCTTTCTCCACTCTCAATCCTCCGACTTTTGATCGTTGCTTCAATCAATTCTCTAGTAATTACTATATCAGCAAAATTCTGTATAGCATTACTGATCAATCTTTCAAACAACGGTCCTTCGAGTCTCAGACAAACATATGAACAACCTCGCTACGGAGGTTGGACCTATGCCACTACATCTCTCCATCTTTAAGCGTACTGCCAAAGTGTCTCATTATTCCTTTGTTGCATGCCCTGCAACATTACACGACTAGGAACCATCTCTGAAAAATGCTTATAATGTTCCACGAAAGCACCAGAAAGATCCTTCCATGAATGGATATTTACACGGCCTAGCTGTGTGTAGCATCGAGCAGCTGAACCGGTCAAACTATCCTGGAAGTAATGTATCAACAACTTTTTATCCTTCAAATGAGCAGCCATCTTTCGACGTTATATTGTGAGACGAGCTCTTGGGCATGTAGTCCCATCATACTTTTCGAAATCTGGCATTTTTAAACTTTGGCGGGAGTATTAGGTCAACCACCAGACTCATCTCAGCTGTACCTGGTTATGTTTCATTTACCTTCTGCAATTCCAGCAAACAATCTTCCAACGCCTTACAACGTTCTTCATATTTCTTCTCAATCTCAGCACGAATTTTCTCTATCTCATTCAAGGTGTTTAGATTGGGGATATCATCATTACTCCCAAAATTTGCCCCAATGTTCACTGAATTGTTTGGTTTGCTCATGTCAGATTAATTTGGACCTTCTTTGCAGGCGAAGATCCCTCAGGCGGCACCTTTACCTGAGATATGGTTTATGCTTGGTCAATTATTTCATTGGAAGCACCCTCAAGTATTTTAGCCTTTCCTGATTCCTTTGGCCCCAACAGAGCAGTCAGCTGATTGAATATCTCTCTTTGGGTCTGAGAAAAATAATCCTTCATGGATTGCTCTATTCTATCAAAACAGTTTTGTGTTTCCGCTCGATCATTTTATAAGCTTGCGACTCGATCTTCAACAGCCATAGTCTTTAAACGTAAATGGGTTTTGTAAGAATGCAGAATGATTGTGGTCTATAAAATAAACTGTCATAAAACTTTTCTTTGTTAAACCAAAAACTTTTGTAAAACAATTTTGAGAGATGAATGCGTAAATGCATGAATGCATGTATGCAAACAAGGCATCAAGTCTTAAGAAACAATCTTTAGAAACATTTATTCATTAAAAGGTTCAAATACATGAAATAAAACAACTCTTTCTACATGAAACTATTAGCCATAATTCCTAAGTTAGTCAGCTCATGTAGCAGACGCACAATGGTTTCTCCATACTTTAGCTCAACATTTGGTTGCTTTAACAAAGTCGTAGCTTGCCTCGATAGTATCTGCACATATGAAGCTATACTCCTAACTTGCTCCTTGAAATTCACCAGCTCATTATTCTGATTCTGGACAGTGCATTGCGCAGCTTCATATTTGGTCTTCCATACCCCACTATCTTGATATAGCTTTCCTCCATAGCTTGCAAGCTTTCCCTTCAATGATTGCACTTCATTTTCCAGTTTCGATACTCTTTTCTGCAATCCTTCCTTCTCGCGCTCCATCTGAACCCTATCTTCATTGTGATATCTTGTCACTAATTCCTCTAGCTCTGTCAGTTATCTTGTTAGATTAAAGTTTCTGGCTTGTTTCTCTTCTACCTTCTTCTTTGCCTTGTTACTTGCTTCCCTACTTTCTCGAGATTTCTTTTTGTATAGCTTCTCATATCATTTCATTCCTTCGTCATGCTTTCCAACTTCTCTGACAAGTCTCGTATTGTCTTACTTGTTCCTCCTTTTTGCTTAGCTTTATAGTCATTGTGAATCTCTTGCAACTCTTTTAAATCTTGGCTAATCTTCTTGTTTTGTGCAATCAACTCCTTCTCTTGCCCTTCATGAATAGTCACTTGATATTTTGTCATTGTTAACTCCTCTATAAGGTCATTGATCCCTTTCTCGTATTTCTTTAAATCTAACTCCCGATCATGCTTGAGTTTCTCCAGTGCTGATGGTGCTTCTGTAATTGATCGAGCAGACGGTCCTACATTCCCTGGCATTTTCTGAAATTTTGTATCATTCACCCTTTGCGCTCTCCACTCCTCGTATCCCGCCATCATTTTTAGCTCTTGATACGGCTAAACTCTTCTTGGTTTTTCTCATGCTTTCCTTGTTTGCACTACAGTTCCTTTGTAATCATTAGTCTTGTGGGCATACTCAAATTTCACCATTCCATCTGTTGTCGGTATGAATTGCCTCGAACCAAATTGTCTCGACACAATCAAAGGACAATAGGCTGTTCCTCCCCAAATTCCAGGTAATGGGACCCAATCCTTATCCCCACATCTATACAATAATACCATCCATTTGTGTAACCATGGTTCCCTCCATACAACATCAGTATCTTTCAAGTTCTTGAAGCATTCCTCCCGTTGTTTCTCATCCTTTCTCTCTAAAGGACAACCCATCATATATTCTTCTATCGGTGAATAAGAGGTAAGATACCTTGCAGCTCTATACGGTGTGTCCCACCGGTAACCTCTAAACCAGATCTCCAACAGCTGTGCACATCCTCAAAACCTTCTTTCTCTCAATTTTTTACATGCAGTCAATGACCTATATGTCTCGGTTAAAATAGCGGGAATCGGATTCACACCTTTTTTCAGTCGCTCAAATAACCCCACAGTTGATGGATCTACATGCTCTGGAGTTCTCGGGAATATAACTAACCCATATATGCACAAAGCATATAAACTTCTTGCTCTGGCTGGTTCGTCACCACTTGCAATTATCAATTCTTTCAGGACTCTCCAATTCACCCGATGTTTGTCCTCATTCTGGTCCGTGCTGTCACTGTTGGTAATTTTTGTATCCCACCATTCCTTTGTCTTTCCAGTGATTAGTGCTAACTTCTTCTTAAAACCTGAATTGTTTCCAGGCCATGTGTATATCTTGTCACTATGAATGGTGGACAATTAACTAGTACTTCATATTCTTCAAGAGTGGGTGTCATATCGACTTGGCCGAAATTAAAACAATTGTATACGGGATTCCAAAATTGTGACATGGCCCTGAGTAATTGTTGGTCTACTTTAATGCTTAGCAGCAACGCTATATCTCCAAATTCTTTCTTAAATGCTTTTTTCTTTTCACTTCCACTTTGGTCTCATGTTTCCTTTGCTTTTTGCAGGCAAGCATTCTTATTGGTGTTTAGCTTACATTGACCTTCCATTCGTGACATATCACCCATGCGCAAACTGTCTCCCTTCTCGTGTCGAGTCTATTCTGACCACGTTCAGACTGCAGTGTTATCTTCCCCAATCTTAACCCCTCTAGACATTTCGAATACTTTTAATTAACTCTTTCTTAAACCGATGCCAAAATAAATGGAACAATGACATGGTTTATCAAGAACAAAAACAAAAAGAAACACATGTCAGTAATTGTGAATTAATACAAAAAGCAAGTAAGCAAGCATTATCATATAACAACACAAAAATATTTAGCAAGGAAAATAACCAAAGAAATGTATTTAAACTGGCAGCACCTGTCCTAGGTTCCTGTCTAGCTCTAGTGGGGTAGGTCTTCTAAAACAGAATGTGGGCTTGGTTCTAGACTCTAGGTTCTCGAGCTGTCGTTACTATCTACTGCGACAATAAGACATCGGTTCGATAGTATAGGTCCCTTACAACGGAGGCGTAGGCCCCACAACGCATAAGGTTAGTATACCAGAAGAAGACAAAAATTTGAACTCGGAGCTGGAGAGCATCACGTCGAATAATGTCTTTCTCCAACTTAAGGGTTAAAAGCCCGGGTTGAGAGCTTATGCATGAATGACAGATATACTATGCACAAAACTACCCTCATTTTTTTGAAAATTCATCCAAAAATTCTTAAAAAAATTAAATTCAGATTATTACTCATAACGCCAAAATGCCACTTGGAATTAATTAATTAGGCCTGACTCTCTCAAGATAGATCCTAGTGGAGTCGCCAAGCTGTCGCGACCGATTATTTTGTGGTCAATTTTAAGTAAAAACCTAATTAAGGCTTCAATTCATTAATTAATTAGAATCCTATGAATATCATTAATTTTTAGACTTGTGTGATAACACCCAAATGATTGGGTACTACCCACATTAGGCCCAAAAATAGCAATATTCTTACTATTAATGATGCTAATTATTTAATCTTAATTTGTATTTTATTGAACTAATTATTTAATTATATGTAGTTACCGTATTCTAGGTTTAAATGAAATATTAAATATTTCACTAAAACACCCCTTTGAATAACATCACATTACAATGTTACACTAATCAACTTAAGGCATTAAAGTGATCATTTAATATTCATTTACTTTCTACAATGATCTTCCTTATCAATTTTAATTAAATCAATTAAAGAACTTATTCGTAAAGGCTCTATTTAAATAAATATTCTAAGTGATTGATTCCCTA
Organism: Hibiscus mutabilis; assembly: GCA_019671005.1. Lineage (NCBI taxonomy): Eukaryota > Viridiplantae > Streptophyta > Magnoliopsida > Malvales > Malvaceae > Hibiscus > Hibiscus mutabilis. Next base: position 75,649 of record JAGYYJ010001912.1, read on the forward strand.
AACAAATATACTACATGATTATTTAAAACATGCATTCATACAAACAATTAAATAAATCAAATTAAAAGCTATTAAAATAAAGAAATTGAAATGCCCAAGACCAAATTAAATCAAATTTGAAATTTAAAAGTTGAATTACAAAGAATTGGTGACTAAATTGTAAACCAGAACAAACTAAAGGGCCCAAACTCAAACATATCAAAAATTTGGTTTACAAATCGGTCCAAAACGAATCGAACTAGCTGGTATAACGGTCCAAACCAGCCTTCAGACCCAGAGTCGGGTCACGGCCCCGTATCCAAACTCGTTATAAAAACACGCGGGTTATTTTGACTCGGTACCCAAAACGACGTCGTGTCGACTCGACCATAAATAGGCCATTTCCGAGTTGAATCAGTTATTATAACGTTTCGCTTTCTCTCTCTCTCTCTTCTCGCTCTCTATCCCACAAATCCTCTAAACCCAAATTGGAAAACCCAGAAAAACCATCGAATTTTCGATCAAAACCCCCTTGTTCATCCTTGTTCTTCATATGTTCTTCAAATTTTCCTTCATTTGATCCACAGAAACACAAAAACACCCAATTTTCCTGTTTCTCCAAGATCAAACCCACTATTCCCTTAAGAACTCAACCCCAGTTCTTCCAACTTTCATAACTTCGATCTCCAGCCACCATCAAACCTTAACCTCATCTTGTTTCTTGACCGCCGGAGGCGACGCCGGCCATTGGCCATCGTCTCTGATCATCCCTTTCGATGAACCTAGTCTCTCCGGCCACCATCCGGCCTAACTCCGATCATCCCTGACCTTTTTTCGGCCGTTAGAGCAATTTTCGACCACCGTCAAAACCCTAAAAACTCCAAAAATGCTCTTTTTTGTCCTAAACCCTAATATGAGCCCCAAAACCAGAGCCTATTTTCTATCATTTTCAACTCCACCATGGATCTTATCCTTCTTTCAACTCCGATCCCAACTCCGGCAGTACTCTCAGCAACAGAGACTCAAGATAAGTGTTTGAAACCTTTTTTTAGCTTCTACTTTCATTTCTATTTTAGATCTAGCTTTTTTAGGTTACTGACTTTAGATTTGGGATTTATCTAGGTTTAGGACACTGATATCACTGGTTTTTAAATGTTTGAGGCCTGGATTTAGATGTTTTGCTTGTTTAATTGTAGGAAAAGAAAGAACATAGGTGAATATATACCTCTGGATGTGTATCAACAGCTCCGGCGATGAAGCAACTATTCCGATCGTCTTCTCCAAGTGCTCCTTCCTTTTAGGTAATCTCTTTGACTTTCCCTTCTCTCTCCTTTTAATTATTGCACAATCATTAATGAATTCTAACTTTCTATCTCCTTTTTATAACATGTGACGTGACTGACGTCAGCTATGTTCTTAATCCATGTGCTGGGGCTGTGGACCAATCCAGTGGCGCCACGTGGTCAAATTTGACGGGCTCAAGAAACACGTTTTTGTTTCTTGTGCTAGTGAAGACAGATAATGGGCGGGAATCTATTTGAAGATGGGCTATAAAATTTATAAGTTGGGCCTTTCAAATTTGTAATATGGACTATTTATTTAATGTGGACATTGGAAAATTATTTTTATTTAATAGACTACTTTTTATTTATTATTATTATTTGGATATACGTATAGTGAACATATATATATATACACGAGACCTGGACGAAATTCGGGTATTACAAGCAATAATGATTCATCATGAATAGCCACTATGATTATTATATTTGGGGGAAAAAAAGATCTGATTGACAATGTTGACCCTAAGTAGAAAATGAAAGCCGGCCTCCATTTTTTTGATTAAATATATCTCATGCCGAGATTCAAACTCCTATAAAATAAGATAAGATAAACATTCTTAGCCACTAGGTCAATTAGTGGATCTCAGCCAGCCTCCATGCTTAGCAATATAAGAAAGCATGCGATGTCTATATCTAGTAATGCTTTTGCATGCTAGAGATTTATCCAAAGCAGAAATTGTGAAGTCAATAAGATATTGACTTGCCTCAACTTCTACACTACAAGACTGTCTACATATTTGTCTTCAAGGGTAAGCCTCACCTAGAATAGTTTCAATAAAAGGGGCATTTGAAGCCTCAATCGTTTCCACCTGCTCCTTCCCAACAATGGATGCAAGCCTAAGATGTGTTCCGGCATGAAATCGTGCCTCGTTAATATGCCCACCACAGGTGCTCTCTGCGGTCACACCATCAAACCATTTAAATCAGAATGCAGAAACATGAAGAATCGGACGAGGAATGAAAAAAGTAACTTACGCTGGAGATCTTGGGTATGACGAGTAGGTGTCGCAGACCGACTTCGCGGAAAAGTGTGAGAGCCTTAGCTAGTGACATCGTCTCCACAACTGTATATGGCGAAGCGTTTGTAAAAGGGTGTAGATCAAGGAACATCTCCATCTCCTCATCGGTTAATTCTACTTCTATCTTGTTAACGTTACCCATTCCCTTCTTTGCAAAATCATCTGCTGAGAAGTGCCTTAAAGCATCATCAACACCTAACCGCATAGGGGTGGACAAGAATGCTTTCTTCTTCAGCAGTGCAATAAGGTGAGCACGGAGTATCAGACCACACAAAACTGGGGATTCAGAATCTGGAGACGCATCGATAACTGGAAACCCGTGATGGCTTGTGGTTCTAAGGATGTGTACTATATTTCCGACCTTCTCAATTCCATGACAGAGCTGAAGTGGGCCAGAGACAACATCGGCAACGGTTAGCTGTCTCATGTACGGTTCAGCATGAGTTTCTAGGTAAGGAAAACCTTTTACTTTCATAATAAGGTCATAAATGTTGCCATTGCAAGCATCAGCTACAGTCTTGGAAACAAGGAGAACCATCATTATTAACGGCAACAGTAACAGGTTATTGGTCAATTCCAGGATTATAACACACAAGGAGACTGTCATCCTCATAGATCCACCGAGAAATGAAGCCGCACCAAGCACAGCATAAAGACCATGACCGAGATTTGTGTGAGAATCAAGCAGCATTGCAATAAAGCGCCCATAAGATGCTCCAATTACTATTGCAGGTACAAATAGACCTGCTGGAGCGACAATCCCATAGCTAAAAATGCTTAGAATAAAGCAGGTGATGAAAAATATGAGCATTGTTGAGAGCTGAAACTCAGCGTTGGTATTCTTGCTGAAAAGATTTTTGATAGCATCATCGTTTGTGTTGAAAATGAGGCTTGCAAGATCATTGTAATGACCAGGAGGGCATTGAAATCTCTTGTAGTTACCAGATCGACCTATTGTGGGACAGGCTTCAACTGCATCCGAGGGGCACGGTTGGCAAGATGCAAGCCATGGTAATCCAAAAAGCAGACAGGATGTGAAAATCGAGATTGTGCAAGCAACCAAAATTTGATAAAGAATGCCTTTCCTGAGAGGAGAAAAAAGAGGGGAAATAAGCAAGGAGAATAACCCCATACATTATATTATACCAGATTTCGAAAATGGTAATTGGTGCAAACAACACACGTCTGAAAAATAGAACTTACTCATAAATGAAGTTGTAAACTCGGAGAACTTTAGTTAAAAGGAAATTGTATAAACTTCCTAATATGCCACCAATAACTCCAAGAACAAGAACAGGAGGAACATCAGCAAGGTGATACGAAACATTTTCTGAATAGGCATCAAACACTATCAAACCCCCTTTACCAAATAGCCCACATTTGCCGCTTAAACAAAAATCAATTAGGGCTCGAAGTATGATTGCAACCACAGCAGTCGTAAAGAAAGCTCTCCAAAGAAGGGCACTTCTCCACCTACAGAACAGAACCAGGATAATATCTTAAGGTGTCAACTTTTGGCTATTTGGTCTTGTCAGAAAGACACCATGAACACCCCGTGCTTGATGAATTAAAGAGAAAATGAAAATGGGACGAGTATATAACCTTAAAAATACCAACTAAGAGCAATATGCAGTGACAACCAGTACACTGATGAAAGGATGGTTAATAATATATTAAAATGATGCTCCAAATGATGTAGCAATTTACATACCAAGATGCCATTTCTTCAAGAGCAAACAGCACACCTCCGACAGGGGCACGGAAAGCAGCAGCAATTCCAGCTGCTGATCCACATGTTACAAGATCTCGTCGGTCTCTGTCATTCTTAAAGAACCGGAGCCACTTCCATGTTAAACCATATCTTCTTGATCCACCCTGTCCGAACAACGATGCGATACATGAACCAGTATGCACCATAGGCCCTGCTTTTCCAATCAGCAGAGATGAAGACACTGCAGAAATGCTCCCTATGATCTGCAAATTAACACAATTATTAATTACTAGTTGTTCTACCCTGAAATGGGAGAAATTGAGAAGATAGAACACTGGTTGTTCCTCCTCAATTCACAAAAAGTGGGAAAGAGAAATAATTCCAATATAAATGTCGAACATGGAAAGTACAAAATCCTATAATTCGATAACTAAGTAGGTATTAACTCAATTAATTAGCGATTAATACAATTAGAATCAACAAACACAAATAGATTATAAAATTTTGGGGAAAAGAGCTCTTCACTTTGCACCAAGCTGAACATCACAAAGGATCTTCGATACACTAACAACTCATCGTTTGTAATTAAATTTTGAAAAAGATTTAGCAAATAACTACCTTAACCATTAAAGTTCGCGGTGAAAATATATCCGGAGCATCTACACCGTTCAGGTAAGCCTTCACTTCCGGGATACCTGAACCGGTAGCGGCGGGAGAAATAAACGCCGTTAGGATGGCTGCAAAGAGAGTTAGGACCAGATTTGATACAGAAAACACTAGAAAAGCCACCCCGTACCTGCAGGAATAAATAAAAATAAAAATAAAAATATCCTCAAAATTACTATTTTTTCTTGATATGAGCATCAAAATTACTATTTTTTCTAAAGCGATACAATAGTGAATTTCTTGCCGATAAAGTTATTCGAATATTTGGCGCAACTATTTCCAGTTAAAACGGGGATAAAAAGAGACCTTCGTGACAACATCATGTTAGAAGTGACGACGAACTTAGCGCCGGCGATATTCTCGACGGCGAGATTATTGAAGAAGCCAACAAGACTGACGAAGCCGCCGATCAAGAAACAGAGAAGCCATTTCATGACAATATACTGAAAAATCTGGAACTTTCCACGTGTCCTCCAGTCCTGTTTGAAGAAATCATTCTCCGCAATCCTTTAAAAAAAGAGCAACACTGAAACAGATTTAAAAATTTTCAAAAAAAAAACCCAGCAGAAATAAAGAGAACTAGATAACAAGAGAGGTTACTCGTAGTCGAGGCTTTCGATAGGGCAGACGTTGGCGCCGACGATGGCGACCTGAGAGGTGGAATTAAATCGTTGTTGGTGAGAGCTTAAAGGAACGGTGAGAGACTCTTGGTCTTGGGCTTCGGTTTCGTAAGGCGGCGCATTCTCCGACATGTTCTCACGTGGCGCGGCGTTTCGGACTGGTTGGTGGAGCTTGGGCGGAGGCTAAAGACAGAGGAGTCAAAGGTGGAAGAGAAGAATTTCTGTTACGATTTCTCTTCTTTTTCTTTTTCTTTTTCCGAAAACAACTGCACGAGAATCTATAAATGTAAATAGAGAGATAAAAAGTCTGTGACGGAGTGTATAAGTAACACGTGAGGGTCATTCTAACGTAAGGAATTTACCGAACGGTAACTAACGCCCAATTTTCTTTAATATTGCATCCGAAAAAAATATTTTTCAGAACTGTCTTTTTATTTGGATTAACAGTAAAAAAAATGCGTTTAACCCATATTTTTTCAGTTTAGTGTTTAATTTTTTTTAGTATTTAATATTTTATCCTGTAATTTAAATTAAAATTTTTCGTTAACAATTATTAAAAAAATTTGTTATCTAATAAAAACACAATACGTAATTTTGTTTATTTATTTATTTTTTAAATTTTTTTAAAAATATGAACTTCTTAAAACCTCCAAAGTTTTAATTTTTTTTCAATCAAACTCTCAAATTATATCTTCCTTACCGTCTGGCATTCCCACACGCCGGCAGTTCACCGTTTATCACCCAAGCGTCGACTACCTCACCGTTTAACATTTTTACCCTATAGTCATTGATTAGAAGCCTAACCGGTCTCTTTTTTTTTATTTTTTAATGTTTGTTGACAGAGCAATCGGAGGTTCATTTGCCAATTTTCGGCGATGGAATGATAGAACTTTCAGTCGTGGGGAGGGGGGGCGACGAAGGCAAGAGTGACTGGTGGTGGTTGAATCGGTGGTGGGAGGGGAGAAATTTAGGGGTTTAGGGTTTGGGTTGGGAGGTTTTAGAGAAATTAAAGATTTTTTAATTTTTTTAAATAAAAATTAAAGAAAATACCAAAACATGTCATGTGTCGTATTTTTATTAGATAACAGAACATTTTAACGGCTGTCACGAAAAAACTTAATTTGAGTTACTGAATGAATTATTAGACATTAAAATAGCCAAAAAAAACCTTAAGTACCAAACTAAAAAAATGGTATAAATTTAATACTTTTTTACTATTAGACTTTTTTATTTCGAAATTTATTGCATTTTAAACAGTAATACTAAAGGTTGGATTAAACACATGTCAATTTTACTGTACAAAAATATTTTACATTAAAAAAAATGAAAAGCCGAATGGAACACGTACTGAGTTTACTGTTTAAAAATATTTTTTATTAAAAGTTTTAAGAAACAAAATAGACTGTCATTGTCTTCATATTTTTACTAAAAGAATGAATGAACAGTAAAATCATCTTGTCATCCTATCAATTTCACCTTTTTACTGTTTAAAATAATATAGATTTGAAAATAAAATAACTTGAGTAATATTTGAGATTTTTTTTTATCTACAATATAGCTGCAAATTCCCGATAACAAAAAGAAGAATAAATTTGGACCGTTAGATGAAACTTGAGAGGATAATTTAAGACCATCTGATCTCATTAAATGGATAAAAGTTGAATGGACATCTTTTTTTAAGTATGGGTTTATTACAAAAACAACTAATATTATAGATAATAATGACGACATTTGGTTTCACTCATTATAAAAGAAAGCTGGAAGTTAATATCAATTAAAACACGTTTTCTGTGGTTTGCTGGGGATGGGATATTATTATAGCGAAAAAAATGTATTTTTGAAGTGTTTGTTGTCTTTCGGATATAAAAATATTTATTCCGTGAGGTTTTTAAAAAAATCGTATTTTATTTAATAAAATAGAGTCGCCACCGGCCACTTAGGTAGGTCGGACACCATAAAACCAGATATTTGAAAACTGCTGGGTTCGGGAGTCGATTACGGATGGGAAATGATTAGCACCCCACACCGCCCAAAATTAGTACTTTAATAATGACCGCTTTATTAATATTAAACTTTCCGAATTAAAGTGACGATTAATTTAAATTTTGGTTATAAGTGCGGGTAAATTTTAAAAGTCCCATTATCCGAGAATAAACGCCCAACCACCATCAATACGATTGATACTGGCCCCGTTTACGCTTGGATAAAAGGGCACCGCGTTGACAATTTATATATCTTGATATGCAATCTTAGCGAGCAAAATATAAAATATGGCAAATAATTTAAATACAATACAAATAAATATTAACATAATAAAATACTAATCTAACATAAATAAAATAATAATACACACATAAATATTAATCTAACACATAAAAACGAATCTAACATAAATAAAACATTAATCTAAAACACAAATAAATATTAATCTAACACAAATAAAAACGAATCTAACATAAATAAAATATTAATCTAAAACATAAATTATTACTAATCTAAAACATACATACATAAATATTAATCTAACTTATAAATAAAAACAAATCTAACATAAATAAAATGCTAACATTCATAAATATTAATTTAACACATAAATAAAAACAAATTTAACATAAACAAAATATTAATATAAAACATAAATTTAAAACATAATAAATACTAACCTAAAATATAAGTAAACATACAAACTAAAAAAGAGCACAATTTTAAATTAACTAATATTTCATTAAATCATAAAAATTACAATACAAATAAAAAGGGAAGAAAATATACTTAAATATGAGCTTGAATAACGAACCCAGACTAACCCCACTGAGATCTACCACAACCTCTCCAAAAATATTAACTAGATCGGGCCTAAAATAGGACCCCGATCGAATCGGTTAGGACCGAGGGCACTGCCCTAGTCCTTGGCTAGCCGAGAGCAAAGCTCTCTTATATGGCCTGCCCTTTTTGCCGGCTCCCCTATTTTGTGCCTCTATTTCATGCCTTTATATAGGCATTGAAGGGACTTATGGGGGTGACGTGGTCATCGCAAAACCACGCAATTTCCCTTCTTTTTTTGCTTTTTAATTTAATTATATATTTTTTATTATTTTTTTACTTTTACTTTTTTTTACTTTTTTATATTATATTATTATTATTATTTTGATTTTTTATTAATTTTATATTAATAATATTACTATTAAAATAACACTAATAACACTAAAACTCGGTCAAAAATGAGTGATTACAGTTGCCCCTCTTTGCCTGTTCTTGTGAAACGAGGACAAAGCAAAGATCAAAAGCACTCATTTTTTACCTACTTCTTTGTCTTTGGCTTCGGAATCACGTGTTCTTTTGGAACTCTCCGCTCTTCCTTAGCTGAATCTTCAGGCTCGTAAGTTCTTCCTATATAGAATTTCTTCACCTTCTGATCTTGGAACTATAGGTCCTCCCTATATAGAACCCTTCATTCTGAAGTCTTGAGTTACGAGTCCCTCCTATATAGAACTTTTCACTCTGAGACGGTAAAGCTTGGAGTCCTTCCTATATAGAACTCTTCACCTTCAACGCTGGTTTCTCCTATATAAAACCTTCTGCGTCACAGACTGATTCTTTCGACTGGGAGTTCTTCCTATATAGAACTGTTAGTCTTCAAACCCTGGAGCTGCAAATCCTTCCTATATAGAACTCTTAGCTTCTGAAATCTCAGAGTTACAGGTTCTCCCTATATAGAACCTCTCACTCTACGACAATAAAGCTCGGAGCCCTTCCTATATAAGACTTTTCGCCTTCGACACAACGGGTTTCCCTATATAAAACCTTCTGTGTCATGGGTGAATTCTTTCGGTTGGGAGTTCTTCCTATATAGAACTGCTAGTCTTCACCCTAGAGCTGCAAGCCCTTCCCATATAAAACTTTCAGCTCTTGAAGCCTCGGAGCGACGAATTCTTCCTATATAGAACCTCTCACTGCAGGCACTTGAAAATATAGGCTCTTCCTATATAGAACATTTATCTTCACATTTGGGATTCACGCCAAAATGGCTATCGATCTGGCCTTACGCTACCTAGGCTGCCAAAATCTTTCTTCAAATTTTGGGATTCACTCCGAGAACGGCTACCGACCTTTCTTCATATTTGGGGATTCATGTCGAAAATGGCTACCGATCTTCTAGGACTCACGTTACTGAGGCTGCCGAAATTTTTCTTCAAATTTGGGGATTCACGCCGAAAATGGCTACTGAACTTTCTTCAAATTTGGGGACTCACGCAGAAAATGACTGCCAAAAGTTTCTTCAAATTTTGGGATTCATGCCGAGAACGGCTACTGACCTTTCTTCAAATTTGGGGATTCACGCCGACAATGGCTACCTATCTTTCTTCAAATTTAGGGACTCACGCCAAAAATGGCTGCCAAACTTTTTTCAAATTTGGGGACTCACGCCGAAAATGGCTGCCAAACTTCCTTCAAATTTGGGGACTCACGCCGAAAATGGCTGCCAAACTTTTTTCAAATTTAGGGACTCACGCCGAAAATGGCTGCCAAATTTTCTTCCGAAAATGGCTACCAAACTTTCTTCAAATTTGGGGACTCACTTGAAAATGGTGCCAAACTTTCTTCAAATTTGGGGACTCACTTGAAAATGGTTGCCAAACTTTCTTCAAATTTGGGGACTTACGCGAAAATGGTCGCCAAACTTTCTTCAAATTTGAGGATTCACTTGAAAATGGTCGCCAAACTTTCTTCAAATTTAGGGACTCGCGCCAAAAATGGTCGCCAAACTTTCTTCAAATTTGGGGACTCACACCGAAAATGGTCGCCAAACTTTCTTCAAATTTTGGGACTCACTTGAAAATGGTCGCCAAACTTTCTTCAAATTTTGGGACTCACGCCGAAAATGGCTGCCAAATTTTTTTCAAATTTAGGGACTCACGCCGAAAATGGCTGCCAAATTTTCTTCCGAAAATGGCTACCAAACTTTCTTCAAATTTGGGGACTCCCGCCGAAAATGGCTGCCAAACTTTCTTCAAATTTGGGGACTCCCGCCGAAAATGGTTGCCAAACTTTCTTCAAATTTGGGGACTTACGCCGAAAATGGCTGCCAAACTTTCTTCAAATTTGAGGATTCACGCCGAAAATGGCTGCCAAACTTTCTTCAAATTTAGGGACTCGCGCCAAAAATGGCTGCCAAACTTTCTTCAAATTTGGGGACTCACACCAAAAATGGCTGCCAAACTTTCTTCAAATTTTGGGACTTCCGCCGAAAATGGCTGCCAAACTTTCTTCAAATTTGGGGACTCCCGCCGAAAATGGCTGCCAAATTTTCTTCAAATTTGGGGACTAACGCCGAAAATGGCTACCAAACTTTCTAGACTTTAACGAAATCCATTTCTTAATAATCTTTGATAATTCTTCAAGTACCTGTCCAAAACAAGCAAAAATTGACATGCCCCTATCTATATGATGCATGCAATGTAATGTTTTCTTTCTTCTCTCTTTTTTTCTTTTTTTTCTCTATTTTTTTCTCTCTTTTCTCTCGTTTACCTCTTTTTTCTTCTTCTTCTTCTTCTCTTTTTATCATCATTTTTCTCTCGCTCTCTTTTTTCTTTTTCTTATTTCTTCTCTATTTTCTTCTCTTTTTCTATTCTAAAGTCTTACGCTCTGAAAGGTCATTCCTCATATTTCTTCATCTCTTTACTTCTTCAATGTATGCTCTTAAATCTTTATTTGATCAATCACTTCGAATCTAGATTAACATGCTTTCAAACTTTTTGTGCGGAATACTTTCTTGTCTTCAGGGTTGTCACTTGTCTTCATAAATGATCTTCCGGTTCTTATATTATTCTTATAAGAACCCTTGTCATCTTCTTCGTTTGGTGTTGCCCCATTCAACCACGGGCTCCACTGCTTTGGATTTTCTGACCCATCATACAGAGCCTTGATCTATTTCTAGTCACCAGGGTGAGCCAAAATGCTTCCATCCCCTGGGTTCATCCTTGATCTTCTCGTAGCATTTCGACGGGAACTAACTCTCGGTCCCTATGCTTTAAATATCATCATCGTTCATTTTTAAGGTAATGCAAAAGGCAATTTACTTGTGTATATTTCAAAAAAAAATAATGATTGTTTGAAAAGATAACAGTCATTTTGAAAATCACAACTTGGAGGGGATACCAAACATTTTGAAAGCATTGTTTGGAGCAAATGGTAAACATCTTTTTTCTTTTCTTTCTTTTTTCTTTTCTTTTAAGGACCAAACATTTTTAAAAAGTTAATGTTTGGAGAATGGAAAATGAAATTCGAAGTATATTGCCAAACATTTTAAAAACTAATGTTTGGGGAAATGGTAAACATCAAAACTTTGGGAGAAAATGTCAAACCTTTTAAAACATGTTTGCCCCCAAAATATCAAACACCATAGCACATCTGCTTCAAATTGCCAGAGATCAACTCTAATGAAACACATATTTAGAAGATCTTGACCATTGTGAAGATATATGCAAATGTATAGTTTCTTCTGGTCTAATAGGCTTTTGAGTGGAACAACCCTACCTAGTTTCTACCCCGTTTAAGGTGGCTCTCTTAATCTCACCATGCCCCATCCTTCCCTCATTTGGGTGTCGATCAAGCACTTCGAAGTTTGACGTTCATTGAAGCAAAGTTAACCCTTATAGGCGGAATGAAATCTGAAGACATTCTCATTCAACTTGGATATCTATGGATGACCAGAATGGTCTTTGGGTGCTTGTAATATAGGCCTTTGGTTTATGGTTAAGTGAAACAGTATTTCTGTACTTATGTAACTTGGATATGCCCATTATTCATTACTTTTTTGGATCACTCTAGACTGCCCGTTTTCGAGTTTTCACCCTAGAGTTCATTTTCTTTCTTTTTTACTATAGGTTGTCTTGCATTTTGGCTATGTACTAATGTTCGTTTTCTGTTCAAGAATGTTTGATCCTCCAAAACTCCTCAAAACTAAGATTTCTTGAATGAAGGACTACGAATACATTTCTGGGAATTCTTGTGATTGGCACACCCAGATGAAATGTTATTCTTTCTTTCTTCTTTTCTCTTTTTCTTCTTTTCTTCTTTTTCACATTTTCTCTTGGATCGCTCTAGACTGCCCATTTTTGGGTTTTCACCCTAGAGGTCACTTTCTTCTTCTGTACCTTCAGATCAGTGTATTTTGGTTAGATATTGATGCCAGCATGCTCAGGCAGACTACTCTTTTTCTTCATTTTCAGGATCACTCTAGACTGCCCATTTTTGGGTTTTCACCCTAGAAGTCATTTTCTTTTTCGAAATTGGCAATCTTCGGGCCGACTTGTCTTGACTTGGCTTCAATTCGAGCTTCTATATTAATTTTCAAAACTGGTATTTACTTGAAACGTGGATTCCTTGTGTCTCTTGCTCATAGTTGAAGTCTCGTTCTTATATTGTTTGATCGTGTATACAGTATTCTTTCTTTCTTTTTTCCTTTCTCTTTTTTTCTCTTTTTTTTCTCTCTTTTTTTTCTTCTTTTTTTTTTTTTTTTTTTCTTCTCTTTTTTTGTTTTGTTTTGTTTTTGTTTTTTATTTTAGACTGTCCATTTTGGGTTTTTAGCCTTGAATCTTTTTCTTCTTATTCGAGTCTATCAACACGTATCTATACTGGGTATTGCTGCTATCTTTCGCTTAAAGTTAATTGCCTCTCTGTAACTCTTCTGATATTTACTCGATCTTGATTGCTTCGGCCTTCTGGTTGCCATTTCTTTTTTTTCTTTGGTTTTTCATTTGGACATATCCTTATTTTCAACCACTTTCTTCTGATGATTTTCTGATCTTCGTATCCAATCTGTCTGGTCCCATCTCTGTCTTCTGGTAAAGTAAAAGAATATCATTCGTCGTCACATTCACAGATGTCCTGAGAAAGCCTTCAGGGGTAGAAGTTTAGGGTCAACTCTCGTTTCAAGGATCTTAAACGACAAGTGCTTGAGAAGATAAATTCCTAAAATGAGAACTGCTCATTGTCTAAACACTCACTTTGTTCCTCTGTTGGCCTAAGTAAACTAGCAGATACTCACATTTACAGTATCCCCACAACATTCAATCTCTTCTAAATATATGCAACTTAGAGTTGATCTTTGGATCTGAAGCAAATGTACTATTGCATTCAAAATTCGAGGACCTGGTATAGGAATGATATATATATATATATATATGTCCATTCAAAAATGCGTGTATATGCATATGCGAGAACAAAAACTACCACATAAAAATAAAATGTTTAAAGAATCAAAAAATGTAAAAATGTTTTCTAAATGGAAATTTGATTTGTTATTCTGACAAACGATGAGTTTTTTTTGTTTATGTTGAGAATTTCTTTGTGAAATTATGAGAAAATCGTAGGGACCATTGTACTATCTCCAGGGTACTAACTCATTTCGGCGCTTTCAATGTAGTGTAGACTTGTGCCACTTCTCTTGTTTTTCCACCGCTGGATCAACTCTCTTGTCAAGGTCCCATCATTGATCAGCTTCTTGATCTCCTCCAATAAAAGTCTACATTCTCTGGTGGGATGCCCCGGTGCCCCCATATGGAATTCACATGTGCTACTCGAGTCAAAACTATGGGCAGATAGATCAGGTGCAATCTTCATCGGTCTAGGAGCAAGATAGTGGCCCCTTACCAAATGAGGCCATATGTCTGAGATGGATGCTCCGAACACTTCCAAATTTGCGCTCGTCCGTGGAATTTTCCTTGATGACCCTGAGGTGTCAGTCAGTCTTCTTCTTTTACGGCCACAAAACCTTGAAAGTGGTGCCCATTTATCTCTTTCTTTCCTTCTGCTCCTAGGTATGTCTGGTTCATTGAATTAAGACTCAATTTTCCTTCTTGGATCATGTATTCTATAAAGTCATCACATTTGCCCATTAATTTCCCGAACATCTTATGGAAGATGGCTTGAGACATGGAAGTCACTTTCCTCTTCAGCAATGGGAAGCTGCACTTGGGCGGCTAACCTCCGCCATCTCAAAGCACATTCCTTGAAACTTTCATCAGGTTTCATCCTCGTACCTTGGAGATACTGAGGACTTTGTGCTAGGTCTAGAGCATACCTGTATTACCCATAAAGATGTCGGTTAAGTCTCTGCATAACTATACTTGCTCTCTACTCAAACTGTTGTACCATATCACGGTAGGTCCTGCTAGACTGTCGTGGAAGTAGTGGATCGGCAATTTTTCATTCTCGATGTAGCCCTCTATCTTTCTGCAAGACGTGGTCAGGTGAATCTTTGGGCAGCTTGTTTTGTCATACTACACAAATCTTAGAATCTTGAAATCCGGTGGAATGACCAAATTAGGGCTTTCTTGCATCGAATGCATCAATTTTCTTCTTTTTTCCTCATTTTTTTTCTCCCGAGCCCATCTTCCAACTACTTGAATCTTGATTTTTGAGTGTGTTCATTTCTTTTACTTGACAATAATAATGCTATGT